>CAXITT010000583.1:356031-368457 GCA_964033795.1 Lymnaea stagnalis | reverse complement strand
GGGGGATCCTATTTTGATGAATTTTTTTTTTCTCTAATGTTGTTGCTTTTTTTTTTGTTTTGTTTTTTTTGTTTTGTTTTGTTAGCACAAAGTAATTAAAACAATATACAGTTTTGCCTTCCCATTTGTAAAAAAATACCTCGTGGATAGACACAATGATCTGTAAGCATTGTTATTGTAAGATGGAGCCTAAGTTATACACAAATAATAACTTGGGGGCATTCATTGCAGGGTTACGAAAATGAACCCGAAACTATTCTGGTCAAAAAATTACGATGGATGACGGGCGTAGAGTTTTATTTGAAGGGTCAAAGAATCATAAAACTGCTTAAGGATTTTACCGTCGTTTAAATTTTTTTTTTATTTTAATTGAGGATGTTCCTGTAATGATACGTGATATCTGGGAATGTGCCTGTAATGATACGTGATATCTGGGAATGTGCCTGTAATGATACGTGATATCTGGGAATGTGCCTGTAATGATACGTGATATCTGGACATGTGCCTGTAATGATACATAATATCTGAGCTATTAGTAACTCTTTCATCTCTAAATCTCTCTTTCACTCTTTTACTCTCTATTTCTATCATTGGTCAATTATTATAAATTACATACGGATACGTACTTGGCGTACAACAGAGTGAACACACGCAGAGCAATATTCTCTAAGTTACGTCAAAGAATTTTTTTAAAACAAATTTTTTTCGCTTTTTCGGGTTATTAATAAGTTGCTAGTTTAATCACTGTTTAAAGAGATTAAAATTAAAAGATTTTTCTGAGAGACAAAACGAGAAGGGTGGTTTTCCCTTGATGTCATTTGTCAAGGCCGTCACCAAGGTGATGGAAACGTGGATTAGATGAAGAATACCCTACATTGAAAGGGAAAGATATTTTTGGTTCATATTGAAAGTATACTAATTAAATATATATATATATTATTGGATAGGTTCTAATTAGCCCTTCTCAACTTACTAGAATCGAGTTTAAAAACAACAAGACATTATTTTGGAGCCAGCCTAAATTTTTTAATAAATGGGCGTCATCCACAGGGAAGCTACTCTGTTTTACTAAAAAAAATTAATTAAATAAAAACTAATGATTATGAATAAATAATTACCTATTTCATTGTATCATTTTGTTCATAACACGATTTCAACGCTAATAAATATCATTTCTTTACTCTATATATATACATGAAATATTTTTAGTAGGGATTAAGACGAATTTCGAAATTCCGTTGATAATCAAACGCCCTACGGAAACGTGTCCGTTGAAAAGTAAAGCACTTACTGGTCGAGAGCTGAAAACGAGTGACGTCCACTTGTCCAGGAGCGACAACCCGCATGAGTCAGCGTCTCCCAAGTGGGACAAATCCATAAGTGATTAGCGGTCATCAACATGCCCCGTACAACTCTAGTGCACTTCACACTAGTAAGTAGCCACGCGCGGCCGGACACTCATCACCTGCACGGTAAGACGAGCCGGCCCGCCGCGGTCCGTGATCCGTGTGAAGTATAATTACGGTGTACAGTTTCTGAGCCGTGGTGGATGGGCTGTGACAGATAAAGTGAGAACACAGAGAAGTCGATGAGCCAGAGCGGGTGTAAAAAAAATAACACAAAAAAACCAGCCATCACCAAGACCAGACTTTCTGTAGTAAGAAGATGGGATGCACGTGTGACAGGGCCTCGGGCCACATTTAGGTGTCCCCGTTAGATGGGGCGAGATTCTCGCGGTGATTGGGTCTTTTTTTTTTATTCAAGAACTAATTATGTTCTTGTTTATCATAATGGCAGATACAGTGTAGAGGTTTTGCTTTGAACACACTCCCAATAGAGGTTTTGGTTTGAACACACTCCACCTAGAGGTTTTGGTTTGAACACACTCCACCTAGAGGTTTTGATTTGAACACACTCCCGCTAGAGGTTTTGATTTGAACACACTCCCGCTAGAGGTTTTGATTTGAACACACTCCCGCTAGAGGTTTTGATTTGAACACACTCCCGCTAGAGGTTTTGATTTGAACACACTCCCGCTAGAGGTTTTGATTTGAACACACTCCCGCTAGAGGTTTTGATTTGAACACACTCCCGCTAGAGGTTTTGATTTGAACACACTCCCGCTAGAGGTTTTGATTTGAACACACTCCCGCTAGAGGTTTTGATTTGAACACACTCCCGCTAGAGGTTTTGATTTGAACACACTCCCGCTAGAGGTTTTGATTTGAACACACTCCCGCTAGAGGTTTTGATTTGAACACACTCCCGCTAGAGGTTTTGATTTGAACACACTCCCGCTAGAGGTTTTGATTTGAACACACTCCCGCTAGAGGTTTTGATTTGAACACACTCCCGCTAGAGGTTTTGATTTGAACACACTCCCGCTAGAGGTTTTGATTTGAACACACTCCCGCTAGAGGTTTTGATTTGAACACACTCCCGCTAGAGGTTTTGATTTGAACACACTCCCGCTAGAGGTTTTGATTTGAACACACTCCCGCTAGAGGTTTTGATTTGAACACACTCCCGCTAGAGGTTTTGATTTGAACACACTCCCGCTAGAGGTTTTGATTTGAACACACTCCCGCTAGAGGTTTTGATTTGAACACACTCCCGCTAGAGGTTTTGATTTGAACACACTCCCGCTAGAGGTTTTGATTTGAACACACTCCCGCTAGAGGTTTTGGTTTGAACACACTCCCGCTAGAGGTTTTGGTTTGAACACACTCCCGCTAGAGGTTTTGGTTTGAACACACTCCCGCTAGAGGTTTTGATTTGAACACACTCCCACTAGAGGTTTTGATTTGAACACACTCCCGCTAGAGGTTTTGATTTGAACACACTCCCACTAGAGGTTTTGATTTGAACACACTCCCTCTAGAGGTTTTTTTTTTTTTCTAAATCGGCGCTTGTATTAAATGAGGGCCGGGCTGGTGGTTATATGACCTTTTTTTAAATAGTCAACTTTGGACATCAAGATCAAGTGGTCAGAGCGGCATAAACAATATTTTCTTAAACAAGAAAACGCCTAGTGGCGTTGGGCGACATTCAGACATGCTTTCAACTGATAAAATAAACATGAAATTTGGCATTTTATTTGTGGAACTTTTTAACTCATACCACACCGTCTGTAACTAGGGTATAGGTGCTTTATAAAAATTTTTTAAAGAATATTTTGAGATTTTAATCCTAGAAAATGTAATTGTTTTGTGTTTCCCCCCACCCCTTTTTTTTTTAAAACAAGTAAAAGGTTGTTGGAGGTTTGAACATGTTGCTATTTTATTTGTTTAATATACGTTGTAACCTTCAGCGTCAGTTGTCATACTGCAGCAGTTCTCAAATTGTTGCTTGTGATTTCTCCGAACTTAGAAAACATTATTAATTTTTGTTTTTAAATCACTAAAATCAGTCTGCTGGTGTTTTGGATTACCTAATGGTGGGCCTCTGTCCCCCACACTCCCCACCCACCAATAACCCGCCTCTGTCCGAAACCTCACTCCCCCTCCCCCGGCCCCCATGACCCAGTCCGTTATGATTTCTTTCACGACATCCACCATCTCATGCTGACATTTCCAGTTACGTGAAGAAACCTTCCATTGGAAACGTGCAGTGGGCTCGTCTAAAGAGTCAATGAGCGTAAGTAATGGTCGACCTGCATGCCTGATGTCACAACATTCTCTAGTCTGCAGGCAATGGCGCCCCACCCCTTCCCCTCCCACTTTCAACCTGATTTTCAAAAGCGTAAAATTTTCAGAGGACACGTCACGCATGGGTGACTAAACACGAACGGAACGGCGTGAGCCCGTCAGGCTCGCAGAACGGAGGGGGGGGGGGATTCACTACGTTCAAGAATAAATTTGTTTGTACGTTTGTCTGGTTGGGTTTAAGGGGTGGGGTAAGGGAAAAATTAAATAAATATTTCTTTACCCTTAAACGAAAACAAAACAAATTTATTTAGTTTAAAATTCCAAGTCATACGGCGTGAGCCCGTCAGGGTCGCAGTACGGAGGGGGGGGGGGGATTCACTACGTTCAAGAATAAATTTGTTTGTACGTTTGTCTGGTTGGGTTTAAGGGGTGGGGTAAGGGAAAAATTAAATAAATCTTTCTTTACCCTTAAACGAAAACAAAACAAATTTATTTAGTTTAAAATTCCAAGTCAAGCTTTCAATCCATGGTCCTGAACCCAGTAGCCAGTATAGGGTAGGGTTTCGTTAAAACGTACGGTCATTGGGTAGGGTTTTCTTAAAACGTAAGGTGTAGGGTAGGGTTTTCTTAAAACATGCGGTTATTGGGTAGGGCTTTCTTAAAACGTAAGGTGTAGGATAGGGTTTTCTTAAAACGTACGGTTATTGGGTAGGGCTTTCTTAAAACATAAGGTGTAGGGTAGGGTTTTCTTAAAACGTACGGTTATTGGGTAGGGCTTTCTTAAAGCGTAAGGTTTAGGGTAGGGCTTTCTTAAAACGTAAGGTGTAGGGTAGGGCTTTCTTAAAACGTACGGAGTAGGGTAGGGCTTTCTTAAAACGTAATTTGTAGGGTAGGGCTTTCTTAAAACGTAAGGTGTAGGGTAGGGCTTTCTTAAAACGTACGTAGTAGGGTATTCTTTCTTAAAACGTAAGGCGTAGGGTAGGGCTTTCTTAAAGCTTAAGGTGTAGGGTAAGACTTTCTTAAAACTTAAGGCGTAGGGTAGGGCTTTCTTAAAACGTAAGGTGTAGGGTAGGGTTTTCTTAAAACGTAAGGTGTAGGGTAGGGCTTTCTTAAAACGTACGAAGTAGGGTATGTCTTTCTTAAAACGTAAGGTGTAGGGTAGGGCTTTCTTAAAACGTAAGGCGTAGGGTAGGGCTTTCTTAAAACGTACGGCAGCGTCTACGACATCCATGATGCTGCTATTCACTTAATCCTTCTGGACGCGGCGTGAAAAAGTTAGTAGGGAAGAGGTAAAATGGTGTTAATACCCCCGTCCTCCCCCTCCGCCAATCACGTGGTAAGTCGACCGTTCCTCTGTAGCTCTCCCTGGCTCAGAAAAAAAAAACCACAAAAGAAAACACACACACACACACACACACACACAGTTCAGTTATTAAAGAATAACTGAGGTTGGTGGGGGGGGGGTAACGGTAACGCTTTGAGAACCGCGCCAAGGCTTCACTGGATCAAGTCTAGACTCAAGGAAAGGTGGGGGGGGGGCGGTGGTGTTTAAACTCAAACACAGTACTTGTGTTTAAAGCACCTGTTGAAATGGGTTAGTTTAATCCTGCAAGCATCACTTGACGGCAGTCATTCCAACCGCAACGCCTTCAGTACTGTGTAACCATTGGTTACGACTGTGCGCTTGATCGAGTCAGTGACAATGCTCCCGTGTAAACAAACTATCAAAAGATTGCCCTTTCATTCAATTTGTTTAGTATTTTAAACCATTACTTGATGTGTTGCATTAGGCTCAAACAACAAATGAAAGAGTTTAACCGAAAATGTGCACAATAAGCCAGGAGGTTGCTGAGTAGCCTCATAGTCACTAGATTAGGGAACGGATAAAAAAAAAAAAAATCATTCATCTGATCTACAGATAAAACAAGTAGGTTGATTAAAATCATCTTTAACTTCAAAGACGGTCACAACTTCTACACAAAATCTTGTATAAAACAATAGCCGCGCGTCTCATGAGCTGCTCCGCCATTTTGTTTCACATTAGTCTCGGGATGATTGATGTCCGGTTTCTAAAGTCGCCATTTTTGTTTCGGTTAGATTGTTTGGATCAAAAGCGAATTTTTCAGATGGCTTCTCCTGCCGAGAGAGTTGCCAGGGTTGAGGCGTGGGAGGGGGGGGGTAGTGGGGGTAGGGTCTTACGAGAGAGGTTGTGTCTATTTACGTCCACATGTGGTCTCCTGCACGTCAGCAAGACAAATGCATACGAGCAGAGAGCGGCCATTGTCTCTCGCCCCGTGAGTTATTGCGTTCGCTGAGAAGACACCGATCTGGTGTCCGCGTGCGTATCAGATGGAGCGCGGGGCATAACCAGGAGTAGTTCGGTTACACATGCACGGTTTGACTTTGTCTGTCAGACACTCGAGTCAGATGTTGGGCATCATGATCGTAAGGGTACGTGAGTCCCAAAATGCCCCGTCATGTGAATAATTAGAAAAACTGATCTAAGTGATGTTTACTTAAGCACAAGTGATTCTTTTGTGGTCAGAAGTTAGCTTGGGGGGGGGGGTGTGGGTGGGTTAGGGTGGGGGTGGCACATTGGTGTGGATTGGAATAAGACCTGTAGACAGCTTCTGTAGTCTCACACTTTGGGGTTAGGAGAAAACATACCGCTTTGATGAGTTACAGGATACGGAATAGTTCCGTGTTTCCATCGCTGTGATGTATTGTTCACACGCACTACGCCCAAGTAACGGCACCGGACAAGGGAGATAACTCTTGTTGATTTTTAAAAAAGAAATACGTACTTATTTCCCTTTAAATACTTGAAATACAATCCCCTGTTACCGAATTTATTTTAACTACAATCTTTGGAATTTAAAAATACATAAACATTATTGTTAATGTTTGCAAATGGATGACACTGTACGGGGTTGCAGCAACCTGTTTCAGGTAAAAAAAAAAAACAATAAAAAAACTACCCGTTTTACCTCTCAAAAATAGGCATCACCGTGGGCGTGGAACCAGTACGATTAGCTCTTGATTTTGTTTTCGTTGAGGGAAAATAATAATTTTGCTGAAATGGTGAAACGGCTTATATTCACGGTTATGACGGGGACATCAGCTAGTATGGAGCAATTGTTGAAAATGTATAGTGGGAATTTCCAAATAATTTTTTTTTTTTTTTGGTATCCTTTTTTTTGTGTGTTAGATAGTCATTGGGGAACTAGTTGTTACCATTACATTTCCAGAATTGCCCCAGGAACGGGGTCTTTCTCCGTGCTTTAAGCTCCACAATGTTAATAACATCCGTCTATGGTCTCCGATCTTTCTCAGGGATTTAAGCTCCGCAATATGAATACGATTCGCTGAGGGTTTCTTGTGAAACTGAAAGTTCAAAATAACTTTACAATTTTACGCCGTTGTCACCCCGCCGCACATGAGTCAAGACATCTCAACCTCACCCCACACGAGACAAGACATCTCAACCTCACCCCACACGAGACAAGACATCTCAACCTCACCCCACACGAGACAAGACATCTCAACCTCACCCCACACGAGACAAGACATCTCAACCTCATCCCACACGAGACAAGACACCGATTCTCTGCCCCGACATAAGAGACAAGACAAAAATTCTTTCACCCCACACGAGACAATACATCCAACCCTAACCCCACACGAGACAAGACAACCCCCCCCCCTCAAAAACGAGACAAGAATCCCCACACCCGGACATGTCCTCCATAAACCGTTTACCACCCCCACCCCCACTATGATAGTAGTGCGTGGTCCTGGCGTATCTCTGTCTGGAATCGCTGGCTCTTGTTGCCTCCGTCGTCCCGCGGGATTAGAGGTACATTGACCGCTCGCTGGGTCAGCTGATAGACATGGCGCTAATCTCCCAGGACGGGAAAGTGGATAGCCCGGACCAGGTGCAAATGGATTTGGTACTATCGTCACTTCTTCGTGGCATTGTCATTGCTTCGTCACAAGAATGAGTATTTTGTTCAAGGTGATCTGCGCTTGGAGATTCAGTCTGTTACAGAGTAGCTAACAAATAGAATTTGTAGTTTCGGAAGAAAAGAAAATACATTTGGACAATGTTACTGAAAATTAAATTTCCACCACACCCCACACACATAAAACAGAGGAAAAAAATACAGAAAAAGGCATCTCTTTGAAATCTAACAATACCCAGCATTGCTGCGGTTAGCATAAGTTTCAAACTGATGAAATTTAAACCCCCAAGAGCACATCGCATTTTTTTTTGGAGCTGAAATAGGGCCAAAGAAATTGAAATATTATAACATGTCCGAAAAATGTTCACGTCTTTTGGCGTAGATCAGGCCAGCACAACTCAAAATGTAAAACGGGTCGCAATATTTTATGAAAAACGAGTAAGGGCCGAAAAAAAATTGGACAGGGGCGAAAGCTATTAAGAAAATAATAATAAAAAATAATTATTTCGTTGTTTAGGGGGCCGCAAAGTGGGTGCTGGCGGGCCGTATGTTGTGCAGGCCCGGTGAAGATTTAAAAAAAACAAAAAAAAAAACAAACAAATAAACAAAAACCCACTTCCTATCTAAAATGGAAGAGAAAATTGTAAAAAATGACGTATCCTCGGTTTTGTTATCAGAACACATCACAAGGAACACACAAAAAAATAATTTTTAAAAAAATTAACAAATTCACGAGGTAAAAGGGAAACCCCATATTTACCAAATGCATTCATTGATTTCGCTTCTCAGACAGTGCTACCTGTATACCCGAGACTCAGGGGGGGGGGGTGGGGGGGGGGGAGGGGGGGGGGGAGGGGGTGTTGTTAAAGCAAGAGAAAAAAATTATTTTCATCCCAACTGATGCGGTAGACAAGGGGCCGCCATTGTTACTGGTACCGGACCACAATCTCGAGCTACCGGTGATGGCAAAACAAGATGGGTGAACGGATAGATTTTATGGTCCAGCTGCCCCTAATGAATCCAGCCAACTTCAAAGCAGGGGCGAAAACTGCAGTTGGCGTGCTAATCAACTCATTGTTTTTGTTTCTCTCGGTGCGTGAGTCTACTGGACACAATGAAGAGAAGTCCATTTCTTGGTCTTTTCATAACGGGTACCGCGTGGAAGATGAGGCTTTGCGTTTTTTATTATAATTTTGGATCTGCCCCTGACGCCTTTCGTGATATATATATATATATATATATATATATATATATATATATTTGGCCTGCATTACGTGGGTCAAACAAAAGTTAGTTTCACTTATTTTTATAAAGCAGAAAGAATTAATCCAATTTTATTATATATATATATATATATATATATATATATATATATATATATATATATATATATATATATATATATATATATATATATATATATATATACTAGCCAATATACTCGCATTGCACGGGATTGCATTAGGACCCCGATCCCGGTAAGACCCCAATCCCAATGGCACCCCAATCCCCTTCTCACCACGATCCCGGCGCAATCCCTTTTCCCAGTGTGATCCCGTTCCCGGTGGGATTCCGTTTTCTTGTGGCTACGATCCCAGGGGGAATTCCGATCCCGTCGGTGTCTTGATCCCAGTGGGATCCTGATGTCGGTGGCTCCCGATGGACTACCGATCCCGTTAGGATACCTTACACTGTTAGATCCCATTCCACCCAGGCACTCTATTTTCCGATGTTATCCCTTTTGCCGATAGGATCCCGATCCCAGTTACCCGATGGGATCACAATGGGATCGCGTAACCTATGGGTTCCAGTTCACTGTTGCATCTCGATCCCGATTAGGATCATATTCCTCTTTGGGATCATGCTCGGTGCGATTTTGTTCAAATAATCTTTTAAATTCCATTTTAAATCACTGTAGAACATTAAAGAACCTTCTGGAACATTCTTGATTAAATTTAACGCATAAATAATAGAGCTAAAATTTAAAATTGGTCTCATGAAAATCTACTTTAAAATGCCATATATATAGCTTTTTAAAAATTATTGAGCTTTCTGGAAAATTCTAGAATGATTATTATTAGTTTTATCCATCAATTCCCATAGAAAAGTATTTAGTTGTCTAAGCCTATTGATATTTATATGGCTTGTATAAGAAAAAATGAAACGGGGCCCCTTATGAATGGATATTATGAGTTCAATACCCGTCCGTATTTGAAAATAGATAATAAAGTATATGTGTACTAAGTTTGGTCAAGATCCATCTACTAATGTAGGAGTATTTGTTGTTAATTTTATTTATATAGGTCTAGCCCCAAACCTAATGTGATGAAAAGTTCTTAACCCCTTAAGAGTTCCTTCTGGATACTAATGGATATATATGCCAAGTTTGGTTAAGATCCATCAATCCATGTAGAGGCCTTTGTGGAACAAACAGACAAACCCACAAACTTTCACTTTTGTATATATATACTAGCCTATATACCCGGCGTGGCTCGGGATTGCATAGGACCCCATCCTGGTTTGACCCCCGATCCCATTTCTGACACCGATCTCGGTGGAGTCCCGTCTCCCGGTGCGATCCCGAGCCCAGTGGATCCACTCAAGATTAGGATCCCGATCCCTTAGATCCCAATATATATCCCCTTGTAACTATTTAGAACTTTCTGGAATATTCTAGATAGAATTTAATAACCTGCTGGAAACATGTGTAAAATCTACTTTTCTAATTATTTTTCGAATATGATAAAAATCTTCAACAAATGCCAATATTTTAATCTTTTTCTTTTAAGTTAATCAAGGGGCCCCGGGGGCCCATTCCATAACTGTACTGATTTAGTTATGCCTGAGATACGGATCTCTATAAATATAAGACGGATAAATAATTGAGTTAAAAATTAAAATTTGTCCCATTAAAATCGGTTTGAAAATGCCAAGATATAGCTTTTTAAAATAATCGCACTTTCTAGAAAATTCAAGATTGGATATTCTTAGTTTTAAATCCACTGATATGTTAATGCGGACAATGAAGTCTATTTATATCAAGCTAGGCGGATATATTCATCAATTCACATAGAACCTATGGCGTTCTCTAAGCCTATTGATATTTATATAGCTTATATAAGGAAAAAAGGCCCCAAAGAAATGGATATTATGAGTTCAGTACTCTTCGGTATTTGAATATGGATAATATAGCGTATGTGTACTAAGATTGGTCACGATCCATCCATTCATGTAGGAGTATTAAGCCTATTGACTTTTATATAGCTTATATAAGGAAAAATGAACTTAGCGCCCCCCCCCCCCCCCCCCCCGGCCCCAGAGGAAAGGATATTATGAGTTCAATAACCTTCGATATTTTAATATGGAAAATAAAATGTATGTGTACTAAGTTTGTTCAAGATCCATCCATTCATGTAGGAGTATTTTTTAGTAGTTTTTAATATACCTCAAATATGAAAAAAACCCGACATTTTGGGCCCCCGGCCCCAAACGGAATGTTATAGAAACTTCATAACCCCTTAAGAGTTCCTTCTGGATCATGATGGATATATGTGCCAAGTTTGGTCAAGATCCGCCAAATTTTGTCAAGATCCATCAATCCATGTAAAAGCCTTTGTGGAACAAACAGACAAACAAACAAACTTTCACTTTTATATATATGCTAGCCGATATACCCGGCGTGGCCCGGGATTGCATGAGGACCCATCCTTTTGGGACCCCGATCCCATTACAACCCCAATTCCATTGTGAAACCGATCCTGGCACTGTCCAATTTCCCGGTGTGATTCCGTTCCACCTAGGGACCCCTTTTTTCCGATAGGATCCCGATCCCAGTTTGATCGCGTTACCCGATGGAATCGCGTTACCGAAGGGTTCCAGTTTACTGTTGGATCTTGATCCCCATTAGGATCCTATTCCTCTTTGGGATCATGCTCAATGCGATTCTGTTCAAATAAGCTTTTAAATTCCATTATATATTCGCGTAGAACATTATAAAACCTTCTGGAACATTCTAGATTAAATTTAATATCCTCCGTGAAAAGTATAAAAAATTACCTTTCTAAGTAGTTATTTTTCAATTACGAAATATTATACAACTAAATTGTACTGCTATAACTATAGTACATTTAAATTAAAATAGGGGTGGGGGCCCATTTAATAAAGTACCTTTTTTAGTAATGTCTGTGATTGGGGGTGGGGGGGGGGGGCTACAAAAATCAGACGGATAAATAATAGAGTTAAAATTTTAAATTGGTCCCATTAAAATCTACTTAAAAACACCATATATAGTTTTTTTTTTTTAAATTATCGAACTTTCCGGAAAATTCTAGAATGGATATAATTAGTTTTAAATCCACCGATATTTCAAAGAAGGGTATTGCTACAACCCTTTAAAACCGATCTAAAGACATATCTATTTCGCAAATACCTTCTGGGATGATTGTCTACCTTCTTTTCCATGTGTTGCTGTGTTGCTCCGGGTTGAAATGGCTAGAAAGACTTTGATATTGTATGCTTGTAATTAGTTTTCGTAGTGTTGCGTTTGTTTTAAATGTGGTGAATTATAGATATTTTTTGTTGACTTTGTACCGCGCTTCGAGCCTTTGGGGATGAAGCGTGTTTTTGAAATGAACTTTATTATTATTTATTATATATATATATATATATGTATATAAATATATATATATATATATCTAAATATCTAAATATCTAAATATCTAAATATCTAAATATCTAAATATCTAAATATCTAAATATCTAAATATCTAAATATCTAAATATCTAAATATCTAAATATCTAAATATCTAAATATCTA
>CAXITT010000583.1:324892-335378 GCA_964033795.1 Lymnaea stagnalis | reverse complement strand
ACACTTTATTTTATTATGGGGGACACTTTATTTTATTATGGGGACACTTTATTTTATTATGGGGGACACTTTATTTTATTATGGGAACACTTTATTTTATTATGGGGGACACTTTATTTTATTATGGGGACACTTTGTTTTATTATGGGGGACACTGTTTTTATAATGGGGACACTTTCTTTTATTATGGGGGACACTTTATTTTATTATGGGGACACTTTATTTTATTATGGGGGACACTTTATTTTATTATGGGGACACTTTATTTTATTATGGGGGAAACTTTCTTTTATTATGGGGACACTTTATTTTATTATGGGGGACACTTTATTTTATTATGGGGACACTTTATTTTATTATGGGGGACACTTTATTTTATTATGGGAACACTTTATTTTATTATGGGGGACACTTTATTTTATTATGGGGACACTTTATTTTATTATGGGGGACACTGTTTTTATAATGGGGACACTTTCTTTTATTATGGGGGACACTTTATTTTATTATGGGGACACTTTATTTTATTATGGGGGACACTTTATTTTATTATGGGAACACTTTATTTTATTATGGGGGACACTTTATTTTATTATGGAGGACACTGTTTTTATAATGGGGAACACTTTCTTTTACTATGGAGACACTTTTTTTTTATTACGGGGGATTAATTCTTTTTATTATGGGGGACACGAAAAATTTACTAAGGTCAAATCAAGGACACAAACAGTTGAACGCCAGTTCATTGTAGAAAACATTGAGCCGAGATAAACCATTTTACAACATACAACATGCACGTGACATATCTCATCATATCAGTCACGTGCCGTTCTCTCTTACCCCCTCCCCTCCCTTTGACTTTACCTTACCATCCACTGTGTCCATTTTCCAGCCTTTTTAGTTGATCGAAGAGTGCCCATGGAGGTGATGCCCCCTTGAACCGACGAGGTTTAGATCGCCGAGGCCAAACTCGGGTTACACGAGACGAATAGAAACGTCCGTATTAGCATGACAAGCACCTGTCCGGGTGTTCCGGTTTCTGGTCATAGTGACGTCTGATACTGTCACTGTTGGGTGGGGATCGCAAGGGGGAGGTGGGGCGGGTGGTAGTGGTGGTGGTACCGGAGTAATTAAAAAAAAAAAGAGTCTGGTCCCACGCGGAGATACGAGACTGCTGCTCGTTTCTTCCTCCCCAATTTATTTGGGAGATGAACCATCGCGCCTCTCCACGCCTTTCTCAAACAATACTCTACCAGCCATCTCCATTGTTCAAACGGGACGTAAAAAGAGGTAAACGGGGGACGTAACAATAAGTTAATGGTGATCAGGGTGCTTAGCTTTGCTTTAAAAGGGGCGGACGGAGAAATATGCTGATGAAATTAACCCTAATGCGGCACGGTTTCCCCCCTCGACCATGACGTACCGGGCGAAAACAAAAAAAACCATCTCTCTACAAACTGAATGCACTCTGAGAAGAATTGAAGATGACTGGGAAACTGTGAGGCGTTCACGCAAAACGAATGAGAACACGCGAGACGCGAGGGAATCTTCCTTAGCCTTCCCGCCGGGCGCTTCCAGGGTGGGGGATGGTGGTGGTAGGGGGGTGGTGGTGGGGGTGGTGGTGGTGGTGTTGGTGGGGGGTGGAGGAGAGAGAGATAGCGAGGATGGTTTTGGGCGGATTAATGACGTGGCACAAAAGGGTTTGGAGTTTGGTGCCTCCATGACCAGGCATCTAATGACTAACGTTAGATTGATGATAAGACAACGACACCGAGGTAATCAGTGGCGAAAAAAAAAAAAGGGGGGGGGGGGGAGAATTTTAAATTTATTTTTTTAACCTTCCATTGTAGGATCAGGTGCATTACAGGTGACTGACTCGGATATGGGGAATCCATGTTTTCCCTCCATGAAATAAACACACAAAAAAAATCACGTCAAGGGAAAAAGAAAAAGGGGGGTTGGGGGGGGGGGCTTTAGAAATTAAAGTCAAATTCGTTCGTACACCTGGAAATCTGTTATTTGACTGTTTTTCGGTTGAGATTTGAAAGCATCATTGTACACGTGAGTGGGCTAACGCGTGTCATTGACGAAACTGGGGAAGTCTCGGGATCAAATCTGGAGCGGAAGCAGTCAGCCGCATGCGTTGTCCCTAGTCGAAAAGTCTTCATGTGACGTAGTCTAAGAAGTTTTCAAATCTCGTTTAAACCAAAATGAGGGTCGAACAAAACTCATCCTTACTTACCACCCTCACAAAACTCATCCTTACCTATCACCCTCACAAAACTCATCCTTTCCTACCACTGTCACAAAACTCATCCTTACCTATCACCCTAAAAAAACTCATCCTTACTTACCACCCTCACAAAACTCATCCTTTCCTACCACTGTCACAAAACTCATCCTTACCTACCACCCTAAAAAACTCATCCTTTCCTACCACCCTAAAAAACTCATTCTTACCTACCACCTAAAACTACAAACTAATCCTTACCAACAACACTAAAAAACTCATCCTTACCTACCACCTTAAAAAAACTCATCCTTTCCTACCACCCTCACAAAACTCATCCTTTCCAACAACCCTCACAGTGTGGGACCTTTAACATCAAAGAGGGCTTCACATGTATTCAAAATGTGATTGTTTGCAGAAGATGTCCCTCCTGTTATATAGGTGAGACGGGAAGAAGGTTATCTGATAGGTTCAGTGAACATCTTCGGGACATTGAACGGAAAAAGTCATTCATGGTCTTATCGCTTGTAAAAAATTCCAGTTACTCGAAAAGTATGTTTCAGCAAAATTTGCCTTTTTTCTTTGACGCCGTAAAAAGCCGTATAAGAGCTTTAAATGCTAGGGGAAACAAGTAAATCACCCCTAAAATGGTGAATATAAATTTTAAATAATAAATTCAAAAATTCAAGAAGTAAAAGGAGGGGCTAGTTATAATTTTTAAG
This sequence comes from Lymnaea stagnalis, assembly GCA_964033795.1. Lineage (NCBI taxonomy): Eukaryota > Metazoa > Mollusca > Gastropoda > Lymnaeidae > Lymnaea > Lymnaea stagnalis. The sequence continues at coordinate 332,426 of CAXITT010000583.1, read as the reverse complement.
GGAAGTAACTGTAATATTAAATTTGAATATGAGAAGCAGCAAAGTTGCGTCCCTGGATTAATTTCTTTTAATTTTTTAAATAAAAATATTTTAATTTGAGGTGCAGTTATAGACATTATAAATTAAGTAAACTATCCAATCATTTAGCGTTTTCTAGTCTAATATTGACACATTCTCCACTCTAAAATTTTTACATAAATACGTTAAGAAAAGTAAATAAATGAAGTCTGTAAAAATCTTACCAAAATGTCTCCTTGGAAGGCACTTCTGTCTACCGGCTGAGTCATCGGGAGATATCTGTAGGAGTTGTCAGCGGGTTTTGTCTACAGGAGTTGTCAGTGGGTGTTGTCTACAGGAGTTGTCAGCAGATGTTGTCTACGGGAGTTGTCAGCGGGTGTTGTCTACAGGAGTTGTCAGCGGGTGTTGTCTACGGGAGTTGTCAGCGGGTGTTATCTACAGGAGTTGTCAGCGGGTGTTGTCTACGGAAGTTGTCAGCGGCTGTTGTCTACAGGATTTTTCTGCAGGGTAAATATTTTATTCTGGACATCATTATAACAAAATAATATCTCTTCGGTCTTCCGCTCATTGGTCAATTCTTCTCCGTTCATCTGTCAATGTGAGTTGTGACTTAGGCTGTCAATGTGAGTTGTGACTGATACTGTCAAAGTGAGTTGTGACTGAGGCTGTCAAAGTAAACTGTGACTTAGGTTGTCAAAGTGAGTTGTGACCTAGGTTGTTAAAGTGAGTTGTGACTTAGTCTGTCAAAGTGAGTTGTGACTTAGGCTGTCAAAGTGAGTTGTGACCTAGGTTGTTAAAGTGAGTTGTGTCCTATGATGTCAAAGTGAGTTGTGACTGAGGCTGTCAAAGTTAACTGTGACTTAGGCTGTCAAAGTGAGTTGTGTCCTAGGCTGTCAATGTGAGTTGTGACTTAGACTGTCCATGTGAGTTATGACTTAGGCTGCCAATGTGAGTTATGACCTAGGCTGTCAAAGTGAGTTGTTACTTAGACTATCATAGTGAGAAGTTCGCATATACTATACAAATAGATTCATGTCGTTATTATTCGTCCGTCACACGCGAAGATGACCATGTCAATTTTCGGTTTGAATAGTTGAGCATTGCTGAATTTTTGTATAAGCAAGGGCTAGTTGTTTAATTCGCCAGCCTTACTCTCCCGTCATATATCCTATTTGATCCAACGGCAAGACTTGTGTGTTTCACTATGCTCATGTGCGGTCTACGTCGCAGGAGTTGTCGGAATTTTAATTGTTTCAGTGTCCTACCGCCTAAGGGACTCCATCTCCGGATAAGAGTTTGCCCTCTCCTAGATGATTTGCCATCCCAGGTTAACGAGTCCCATCCAGCCGGGATGCTGGTGATGCCTTTGCTGGTTTGAGCGGTTCTTTAAGTGACTCTGGGATTGACTGATGGGTCTGCTATATACAGAGATTAATCAAAATGATGGCTTTCGGCTCATTCATCCAAGCATCCAAGCACCGCACCCCCCCCCACTCAGACCTCAACGCTAAACTCCAACCCCTAAACATTCACCATCTCAGCCCCTACCCACTCACCCCCCACCTCATCCTCATTATTGGCTCATTATTGGCGTCATCAACACCTTTCTCTTTTAACCAAAGCTCGTCATCTAATAAATAAATCTCACCTTCATTTCCTCTTCTTTATCAACTCACCATCTCCCAGTTACCACCATCATAACTCCAACCCGGCCAACCCCACTTGCCACCCTGAAAATTAACTCTACCCTGTCGGTGGCGTAACTAAGTTTCGATTTCAAAAATCCCTTGTATAAGAACAGAGTTTTTTTTTTTTTTTTTTAAATACATGGCTATGCAGTGAGTTTGGGGGCTGGTGGGTCGAGTCAAAACCTTGATAAATGAGACACTAATTCACGGATCAATGGGAGCTTGGCATCTAAAAACTAAAATTCTGTCATGTCTATTTCTGAATCTATGCGGGTTACCCACGTTTTAGCATACACGAAATGCATAACATACCAGTCGTCCGATCGGTTAACTGTGAGGACAAAAATAGTGTGTTGACGGTACAGCCAATTTTTCCCTGTTTTTTTTAAGGGAAAGGCGTACATTAAATAATATTATTTTTTTTTAAATTTTTTTTTTTAACCAAAAGGAAAAAAAAAAATCAGCATCCCCCCCCCCCCCCCCCTCTCCTCCAACATTGTTCCTGAATTTCGAGATTTTTTTTTTCAAGGCTACAAAAGATCCTGCATGATTTTAAAAAAAAAACAACAACTGACAAACATAGACATAAACCAATAGGCCAATAGGGATGCCACAATCACCAGATCATGTAGATCATGTGACGTTATAAGCATCCCCAACCAATGTAATATACTCTGCTAATGAAGGACAGGGAGCAGAAGAAAAGAAACGAAACGGTTGTGGGTTAATCATATTAATCGTCGTGAACTTAAAGCGAAACAAGTTTACTTTAAATGAGTACCCGGCCCTGGCCCGTCTTTGGCCCCCTCCCCACCACCAGCCTTTTGCACCTGGAACACTGCCCCCCCCCCTTTCCTTCACCCCCGGGGTCTCGGGCGTTATCTCCCCCCTAACTAACTGTCGCACGCCTCTCGAGACCACGCCACGATCCCGGTGTCACCCTCCCGGTCGTCCGGTCGTGCGACACTCAAGCCCCGCCTCCCCCACGTGGCGGCACCCTCCCATGACGTTTGATCCCCTCGGCTCGTGACCAATCGCGGGACGCGTGCCTGTTGCATTTGAAATCACCACGATCGATACTGACACACCCGCGACGGTGTTTCCTCTCTACCTGTAACGTCCCCAAGGTATAAAAGTCTCCAGGGCGGGAACTGGATCAAAGTTACCTGCCCGAGGCACGGAGTGACCTCTACAGTACCAGAAAGGTCTTATTAAAAAAAAAAAAAGAAGTTAGTTGATTCCAGACAAAACGAAGAACTTTAAACTCAGAAAAGTTTCTAGAAGTAACAGGCCTTGCTGAGCCCGAGTGACGTTCAACGACCCTACACTTAAGCTGGACTGTTCGGATACCAGAGACAAAACAAAAAGGCTGAGGGACAAGCTGCGGCTGGCGACATATGGTTGGGGTGACATCTTTAGGGGAGGCCAGTGTGTTATCACTACTACCGCTACTAGACACGGTGTGCAACAGCATTCGGTCGTCGCCAGACATCAGCAACAGCTTGGACGGTGGATGCTGGTGGTGTCGTCAAGTGACCAGCTGGGACCGTGTAACACTGTCTCGCCGTGATACATTTGATTCGTCGAGGGAGCTGTTGTTTGTTTTTTCTTTCTTCCGGTCAGGACCGGACACTGTGAGTGAACTGTGCCTTCTTTTAAGTTGGTGAGTAACATGTCATTAATCCTTAGGCTTAGTCATTATTGGTCATGTTTCATCTCTATGTTAACAGTTGGTCTTTTCTTGTGTGTGTATGAAACTTGTTTGTATGCATTCAATAGTATGTGTTTTGGCTGAACAAGTCAATAGTACGTGTTTTGGCTGAACAAGTCAATAGTACGTGTTTTTGCTGAACAAGTCAATAGTACGTGTTTTTGCTGAACAAGTCAATAGTACGTGTTTTGGCTGAACAAGTCAATAGTACATGTTTTGGCTGAACAAGTCAATAGTACGTGTTTTGGCTGAACAAGGAAATAGTACGTGTTTTTGCTGAACAAGTCAATAGTACGTGTTTTGGCTGAACAAGTCAATAGTACGTGTTTTGGCTGAACAAGTCAATAGTACGTGTTTTGGCTGAACAAGTCAATAGTACGTGTTTTTGCTGAACAAGTCAATAGTACGTGTTTTTGCTGAACAAGTCAATAGTACGTGTTTTTGCTGAACAAGTCAATAGTACGTGTTTTTGCTGAACAAGTCAATAGTACGTGTTTTGGTCTTGTTATATTTATATATATATATATATATTGTGATATATATTGTGATATATTAAGTAATAAAAATCATCTTTCAACTTGTGTGTACAAACAACAGCTACGAATACTTGTAATGATAAAAGTCTAACCTTTGATGACAATTTAAAAAAAAAAATGAAATTAAAAGAAATATTTTAAAAAATTACATTTTCAAAGCCTGCGCATCAAGTTTTGTACTTATGACTTGTATGTGTCTTGTATAATAACTAGTGCCTTGTATAATAACTAGTGTCTTGTTGATATGGAATCTGTGCCCTTCGTGCAATGCAAGCAAAAAAAAGTTATTTGACCTTCAGTGCAAAAAAAAAAAGCAACGAGTCTTTAATGTTATATTTAAGATATTTTTAATACACATTTTAAACATAAGCAATACAAATATTGACGACTGACCTACTTGTTAATCATTGAATTGTTAGGCTGAATTTCAGCAGATTCTGCTTTAAAAAAATAAAAAGGAAATGGATATTGCTAAATGTTTGATGACCAGCAATGTTTCTACTACAATTATCTCACGTCCAAATAGGAACCAGTCCTTAATAGAAGTTTTATACTTGATATAGACTCCATACTTATATCTGTATAAAGAAACAGTTGATCCACCAATCAAAGCAGTACAATACTAGCACCTTTGGCCCAATCACTGATTGTGTTGATCCACCAACTGAACTCGTGCAATCCTTTCACCTTTGGCCCAGTCACTGACTGTGTTGATCTACCAATCGAAGCAATGCAATTCTTTCACCTTTGGCCCAATCACCGATTGTGTTGATCCACCAATCGAAGCAGTGCAATACTTTCACTTTTGGCCCAATCACTGATTGTGTTGATCTACCAATTGAAGCAATGCAATACTTTCTCCTTTGGCCCAATCACTGATTGTGTTGATCTACCAATCGAAGCAATGCAATTCTTTCACCTTTGGCCCAATCACCGATTGTGTTGATCCACCAATCGAAGCAGTGCAATACTTTCACTTTTGGCCCAATCACTGATTGTGTTGATCTACCAATTGAAGCAATGCAATACTTTCTCCTTTGGCCCAATCACCGATTGTGTTGATCCACCAATCGAAGCAGTGCAATACTTGCACCTTTTGACCAATCACTGATTGTACAGACCCACCAATCGAAGCAGTGCAGTACTTGCACACTTGGCCCAATCACTGATTGTTAAGAAATGTGTATGATTTAAGAGATTGGTGGATAAGTTCTTAGCCAGGGCATGTGAATGTGACAAGAGCAGGATTCACTACTGATATCGTAACAATTTAAAAAAATTATACAAAATTAACTCCTTCTAATAAATAAATATCAATAACGCTATAACTTTATATGAAATAACAAATTTAATTATATATCTATATATCGTAACGTATGATTTGATTTATGACATATTTACTTAATATCTACTATGTGATCTTCTCCACAGATCATAAAATATTTGCATTACGTGGACTTGGCTCTCTGATTAAAGATTTGGTTTGCACCTTAAAAACAACTACACATTGCGCCACAAAGAAGCTTTGAAAAAAAGAAAGAAAACAACGATCTTTTAGACACCCCCACGCCCCAAAGCCCCCGTGTGACCATGTCACTAGACGACAGAGGTATCGCCCCGGACCAGTTCATCGAGCTCAAGTGTGGTGCTGAAAACCTTTCTCCCTACTCCAGCCCGACGGGCTACGCCGAGAATTCGTCCTATTACCCCTCGGAATACGACTGGCAACAGCAGGCCGCTGGTCACCACACCGCGCTGCCCCATCACCAGCAGCAGATCCTCACCGACAGACATTACTACGGCCACTACCCCGAGAGCGTCGATCTGGGCGGGCAGCCCTACGCCGACTACGGCCACCAAACGGTGCCCCACGCGGACTTTTACCCAACGCCCCACGCCCTGTGGCCGACCGCGAATTCTTCTGACCCCATCGTCCCCAGCCAGCACCACCGGTTCTTCTCCGGCATAGATCTCAGCCAGCAGGGCGGCTTCCAGCAGCCGAGTCCTCCGAGCGGCTCCAGCGGGAAGCCGAAACGGAAAAGGGTTCAGTCCCACACGCAGCGAAAGGCGGCGAATGTGAGGGAGAGGAAGCGAATGTTTCATCTGAACGAGGCCTTCGACGAGCTGAGAAAACGACTTCCGGCGTTCAACTACGAGAAGCGCCTGTCCCGCATCGAAACCCTCCGCCTCGCCATGACCTACATTTCATTCATGAAGGAGGTCAGCATCGGGCGCGACCCCAAATCTGTCAAGCTCAAGCCCCACGGAGCGGAGCTCTCGCCCCTCGGACACGGCGGCGGCCTGCTGGACTCTCACGCATCGTACAGCGGCAGCGACCTGAACGAAGACAGCAACGTCCAGGATGATAGTGACTGCAGCAATGACGAACTCAGCAATCACAGCGGCGGCAACTAACTAGTCAAGCCCGTACCGAAAGTAGGGCAAATCAATGGATCATGTGATGTAGCGATTCTCAAACAAGGTAGTGACGCGTTCTCTAAGTCATACATAGCACACAATTTATATATATATATATACATATATTAAACCGTTCATCCTACCCCCCCCCCCCCCCCCCCCCACCAATTTTTTTNAGAGCATTTACCAAGATTCTCAGAGCATTTACCAAGATTCTCAGAGCATTTACCAAGATTCTCAGAGCATTTACCAAGATTCTCAGAGCATTTACCAAGATTCTCAGAGCATTTACCAAGATTCTCAGAGCATTTACCAAGATTCTCAGAGCATTTACCAAGATTCTCAGAGCATTTACCAAGATTCTCAGAGCATTTACCAAGATTCTCAGAGCATTTACCAAGATTCTCAGAGCATTTACCAAGATTCTCAGAGCATTTACCAAGATTCTCAGAGCATTTACCAAGATTCTCAGAGCATTTACCAAGATTCTCAGAGCATTTACCAAGATTCTCAGAGCATTTACCAAGATTCTCAGAGCATTTACCAAGATTCTCAGAGCATTTACCAAGATTCTCAGAGCATTTACCAAGATTCTCAGAGCATTTACCAAGATTCTCAGAGCATTTACCAAGATTCTCAGAGCATTTACCAAGATTCTCAGAGCATTTACCAAGATTCTCAGAGCATTTACCAAGATTCTCAGAACAGTTACCAAGATTCTCGGAGCATTTACCAAGATTTTCGGAGCAGTTAATAATATTCATTCATCTTTATACTTTATTTAACTTTTTTTTTTAATTGATTGACATTCGCGCCAATTTGGTTACACTGCAACGCTAGATAGTCTCGGGCCCGAGCTCGGCCTACCACTTGATCTTCGAAGTTGTCGAATCAAAGAGTCCTTCGAAAGAATGTTTTGTTGATTTTTTTAAATTTATTTTTTTACTATTTTTTTATTTTTTTTTAAATTTTTTTTTGCACTAACTTTTAAGAAAAAAATATTAACACAGTTTTCAAAGAGCCCTTTATAAATTATCTGTCCAGGTCCTCATATCTTCCAACGGCTGTTTTAATGTCATTATTTCTGTAGTTGACAACTAAAACAACAACCCATCGGGCAGGAGGGGGGGGGCGCGATAGTACGGAAGAACAAAGAAACTGAC
>CAXITT010000583.1:308834-318845 GCA_964033795.1 Lymnaea stagnalis | reverse complement strand
TTTTTTTTTTGAATGGACTGACACCCCCCCCCCCCAACTGTTTTGGTAAATTATGTATTAGAATGAAATTTATACGCTTTTCTTGTGTTGATTCATTATTTGTTTATCAAAGATTTATGTATTAAACAAAAAAATTATTGCCAAATGTTTTTTGTTTCATTTCATTTCTTAATTTCACAAAGTGTTTTTTTTTTTTTTTGTTGTTGTTGCTGTGGCTTTGTTTGTTTGTTAAAAAGCCAAATACGGCCTTCAAAACCAAAAAGTATAGAAAGTATAGTCCACTGTCTACTGTGTAATCAGAATGGGCTCAAGCAGTGGTGTAGTCATGAGCAGCGAGTCGCTTGACAAACTTCATTACGAACACACACATTTGTAGTCAGAGCTGTGCACAAGACCATCTGAGTTCAATAAGTGGTGCAGTTTGGAGGTTTTAAAAACTAAATTTTTACAATCGTTTTGAGGGCAGGTAGTGAGGGCCTTGACGACAGGTAATGAGGGCCAGGGCCTTAGCGGCATGTAGTGAGGGCGTTGAGTGCCTTGGTGGCAGGTAGTGAGGACCGCGAGGGCGTTGGTTGCCTTGGCGGCAGGTAGTGAGGACCTTGAGTGCCTTGGCGGCAGGTAGTGAGGACCTTGAGTGCCTTGCCAGCAGGTAGTGAGGGCCGTGAGGGCATTGGGTGCCTCGGCGGCAGGTAGTGAGGGCCGCGAGGGCTTTGGGTGCCTCGGCTTGACTAATCGCAAATGATACAACAACACGCCAGCGTGACAATTATTATTTACAGACTTTTTAAGACTTTGTTTCACATTTAAAAAACAACAACCAGAAAATAAAAAATAAAGCGAACAAACTTTTGACATAAATTAACGCCATTTGTGTTTGAGTGTTTTTCGGTGGGTGGGGGAACGGGGCGGGTCATGGAGGGTGGGTGCTGTGCCTAGCGACCTTAGCTCCCTTTACCCTTTAGTTAGCAATAAGAGCAATAAAGTTACGATAGAGTTCATTAGCAGACGGTGCTATTTCCAAGATGTACAAATAATGAAATGACGTCACGAAATTTGAGCCATTTAACATCGCTATGTAAGGGGGAAAAAGAGAATAATGCCCCTTAAAATAACAGCATTCATTTTAGCTTTTTTTTTTTTTAAACTGCATTTTTTCAAACTAAACGGTTGTGTACTTTTATTCAAAAGCTTATCAGATACAACCGGCATCGTCCGAACTAGATCCAATATTTTATTTATATATATTACGCTTCTGGTAGACTGCATCCATTTCCGGCTGCTTCCTAACAAGCTGGCACTTTCCCATTCAGCGTATTGGATGTTGGGAGTATATTACAAATACTTATTTATGTTTGAAAGAAAGTCTGGTTCAATAGTGAGTTCAATAGCGCGAAAATTTCATTCCCGATAACTACGATAAATGATTTTTTTGTTTTGTGCGTAATATTTTCTTTTGGGAAAATGAGGTCATCTCCATTTAAACATGGCGCAATAAATATTCGGTTTAAAAGTGGTCGGGGCATCAGAAGATTAATATAGTTTATGGGGTGAAATAAAAAGTGTGCAGTGACAGATCATGGGGGGGGGGGGGGGGTTTTATAGCGAACATTGGGAGTCTTATATCTCCGTTGTTTGAGTTCATGTTTTGTCAATGTAGGTGGGAAGTTTACGCACGACTGACGCCTATGTTTGGCGGGCTATAAATAGAGAGTCAATATTAAACGAACTGTAATGTAAGCGAGATGTCATTGTACAAATGACATCCCATTGTAAATGGCAGATGTCCTCTGCTGCACACACAGCGTGACAGGTCAGTTGGTGACAGTATAACTTCAGGTGGTGAGGAGTACAAGGTCAGTGCATCCGACCGGAACGGAGAAGTCAAGCAGATGGAAATTCTTTTAGTTAGACCTCTTCATAATTACAGTGGACTGAGTACGTGTAATTACAGTGGACTGAGTACGTGTAATTACAGTGGAATGAGTACGTGTAATTACAGTGGATTAAGTAAGTGTAATTACAGTGGATTGAGTACGTGTAATTACAGTGGACTGAGTACGTGTAATGACAGTGGACTGAGTACGTGTAATTACAGTGGTTTGAGTACGTGTAATTACAGTGGATTGGGTTATAAGTGTAATTACAGTGGACTGAGTACGTGTAATTACAGTGGACTGAGTACGTGTAATGACAGTGGACTGAGTACGTGTAATTACAGTGGATTGAGTACGTGTAATTACAGTGGACTGAGTACGTGTAATTACAGTGGAATGAGTATGTGTAATTACAGTGAATTGAGTTATAAGTGTAATTACAGTGGACTGAGTACGTGTAATGACAGTGGACTGAGTACGTGTAATTACAGTGGTTTGAGTACGTGTAATTACAGTGGACTGAGTACGTGTAATTACAGTGGAATGAGTACGTGTAATTGCAGTGGACTGAGTACGTGTAATGACGGTGGACTGAGTTCGTGTAATTACAGTGGAATGAGTACGTGTAATTTCAGTGGATTGAGTACGTATAATTACAGTGGACTGAGTACGTGTAATTACAGTGGATTGAGTACGTGTAATTACAGTGGATTGAGTATGTGTAATTACAGTGGATTGAGTACGTGTAATTACAGTGGATTGAGTACGTGTAATTACAGTGGATTGAGTACGTGTAATTACAGTGGATTGAGTACGTGTAATTACAGTGGATTGAGTACGTGTAATTACAGTGGATTGAGTACTTGTAATTACAGTGGAATGAGCACGTGTAATTACAGTTGATTTAGTACGTGTAATTACAGTGGACTGAGTACGTGTAATAACAGTGGACTGAATACGTGTAATTACAGTGAATTGAGTTATAAGTGTAATTACAGTGGACTGAGTACGTGTAATGACAGTGGACTGAGTACGTGTAATTACAGTGGATTGAGTACGTGTAGTTACAGTGGACTGAGTACGTGTAATTACAGTGGAATGAGTAAGTGTAATTGCAGTGGACTTAGTACGTGTAATGACGGTGGACTGAGTTCGTGTAATTACAGTGGAATGAGTACGTGTAATTACAGTGGATTGAGTACGTATAATTACAGTGGACTGAGTACGTGTAATTACAGTGGATTGAGTACGTGTAATTACAGTGGATTGAGTACGTGTAATTACAGTGGATTGAGTACGTGTAGTTACAGTGGATTGAGTACGTGTAATTACAGTGGTTTGAGTACGTGTAATTACAGTGGATTGAGTACATGTAATAACAGTGGATTGAGTACGTGTAATTACAGTGGAATGAGTACGTGTAATTACAGTTGATTGAGTACGTGTAATTACAGTGGACTGAGTACGTGTAATAACAGTGTACTGAATACGTGTAATTACAGTGGACTGAGTACGTGTAATTACAGTGGATTGAGTACGTGAAATTACAATGGACTGAGTGAAAAGAGGGCAGGAAACCCTAGCCATTTTGAAAGAGGGAAATGTTGGTAGACGGTCAAGGCTGAGCCGGATGGGAAATGTTGGTAGACCGTCAAGGCTTAACCGGGTGGGAAATGTTGGTAGACCGTCAAGGCGTAACTGGGTGGGAAATGTTGGTAGACGGTCAAGGCGTAATCGGGTGGGAAATGTTGGTAGACGGTCAAGGCTGAGCCGGGTGGGAAATGTTGGTAGACCGTCAAGGCTTAACCGGGTGGGAAATGTTGGTAGACGGTCAAGGCTGAGCCGGGTGGGAAATTTTGGTAGACGGTCAAGGCTGAGCCGGGTGGGAAATGTTGGTAGACCGTCAAGGCTTAACTGGGTGGGAAATGTTGGTAGACCGTCAAGGCTTAACTGGGTGGGAAATGTTGGTAGACCGTCAAGGCTTAATCGGGTGGGAAATGTTGGTAGACCGTCAAGGCTGAGCCAGGTGGGAAAGGTTGGTAGACCGTCAAGGCTTAACCGGGTGGGAAATGTTGGTAGACCGTCAAGGCTGAGCCGGGTGGGAAATGTTGGTAGACCGTCAAGGCTTAACCGGGTGGGAAATGTTGGTAGACCGTCAAGGCTTAACCGGGTGGGTAATGTTGGTAGACCGTCAAGGCTTAACCGGGTGGGAAATGTTGGTAGACCGTCAAGGCCGAGCCGGATGGGAAATGTTGGTAGACCGTCAAGGCTTAATCGGGTGGGAAATGTTGGTAGACTGTCAAGGCTGAGCCGGGTGGGAAATGTTGGTAGACCGTCAAGGCTTAACCGGGTGGGAAATGTTGGTAGACCGTCAAGGCTGAGCCGGGTGGGAAATGTTGGTAGACAGTCAAGGCTGAGCTGGGTGGGAAATGTTGGTGGACAGTCAAGGCTGAGCCGGGTGGGAAATGTTGGTAGACAGTCAAGGCTGAGCCGGGTGGGAAATGTTGGTAGACAGTCANGGGTGGGAAATGTGGGTGGACGGTCAAGGCTTAACCGGGTGGGAAATGTTGGTAGAACGACAAGGCTTAGCCGGGTGGGAAATGTTGGTAGACCGTCAAGGCTTAACCGGGTGGGAAATGTTGGTAGACCGTCAAGGCTTAACCGGGTGGGAAATGTTGGTAGACCGTCAAGGCTTAACCGGTGGGAAATGTTGGTAGACCGTCAAGGCTTAACCGGGTGCAATGTTTTGTAACCCCGGGACCGGGGTATTTTGAGAGAACAACCGGTGTGCCCCACTGTGTGACCAAAGAAGAGTTAACTTCTCATTTCCAATACTATGCAAAGGATCCTACAGCCCCAGGTCGTGGTGAGAGTGCCCTCATGCCTTCAGTCAACCGTTTGGGTCAAGAAATAACCCACTGATAGGAACGGGCGGTTGCCTGATCCCGGAATAGTCATGACGTTCTGTTGGACCACGTCGACAGAGAAGATACAGTCGTTCATTGTATAACAAAGACTTAGGAAACAACAGTCGTAGTACAACGAAAACAAACAAAAAACCAAAAAAAAAAAAAAAAAAAAGAAAAAAAAAAGTGACATGAAAGAAAATAAAATAAATTCTTTTCTAAAGAAGAAAATTCAACTTCTTTTTCTTTGACCTGAGTTCAACCGTCATGCTTGACGCTCGCTGCGCGACAGCTTTTAAAAGAAACATTTTGGTTCTCTCAGTACAATTAATATAAAATATGTTTAGCAGATGGATGGCCGGATGTGAAAAGGAATCAGGACACACCAGACACAAATAATTTATATATATTATAAGAGATGTGTATAGCGAAGAAAACATTATAGATATATATAGAGTGAAAGGCACGTAGGTATTTAACGATGGACACACACATGTAGTTATCGAAGGACACATACAGGTATATAACAAAGGACACATAATGAATTTAAGAAAGGACACATATATAACGGACACATACAGGAATATACAAGAAAGGACATGCATACAGGTATAAAACAAAGGACACATACAGGTATATAACAAAAGACGTCTAATGAAATCTATTTGTTAACGTTTCACGTAAGGAGTGAGTTAGAACAGTGGATTGAGCAAGTGAGTAAAATACCTGCAAGGATGAGAGGAATGGTGATTTACTGAACGCGTTGTTGGCGTGAGAGAAAAGGTGAAGTAACATTCGAAGTGATGTCAGAAAGTATGTAAGCGTGGTACTGTCTTGTGGTAACAGAAAATATATGTAATAGTGGTAGTGAGTTGTGGTAACAGACAATATGTAAGTGAGGTAGTATTGTGTGATAACAGACAATATGCAAGGGTGGTGGTGTGTCATCAAAAATACTCAAAGAAGGGGCAATAAGGAATGATTACTGGTATTGAGACACCTGGATAATTATTTATTTTTTAAAGTGGTGCGCGAGTGAGTGTGAGTGTGTAAGAGAGAGAGAGTGTTTGAGAGAGAGAGAGAGAGTTGTGAGACAATAAAGGACGCAAATACTACAGGTGAGAGGTTGAGATGACTACCTGGACAGGTAATCTCACTCTCCAAACAAGAGTGCTAACAATCCCGTCACCGCCAGAGTCATTAAAGCTCTACTTGTTCAACAGTTTAATTGTTCTATTGTCTGGCTCCCGTCTGATCGCTCTGTCGGCGGTTCTCAGCCCAGGACCCATCTGTCACGGCCTATGGCAAATGTAATATATAGTTTGTTGCATATCCCTTATCTTTTATGTTACTCTAGATATTTGAATGATACTACTGACTATAGAGCATGCATTAGATATTTGAATGATACTGCAGACTAGAGAATGCATTAGATATTTGAATGATACTGCAGACTAGAGAATGCATTAGATATTTGAATGATACTGCAGACTAGAGAATGCATTAGATATTTGAATGATACTGCAGACTGGAGAATGCATTAGATATCTGAATGATAATGCAGACTAGAGAATGCATTAGATATTTGAATGATACTCCAGACTAGAGAATGCATTAGATATTTGAATGACACTGCAAACTAGAGAATGCATTAGATATTTGAATGATACTGCAGACTAGAGAATGCATTAGATATTTGAAAGATACTGCAGACTAGAGAATGCATTAGATATTTGAATGATACTGCAGACTAGAGAATGCATTAGATATTTGAATGATGCTGCAGACTAGAGAATGCATTAGATATTTGAAAGATACTGCAGACTAGAGAATGCATTAGATATTTGAATGATACTGCAGACTAGAGAATGCATTAGATATTTGAACGATACTCCAGACTAGAGAATGCATTAGATATTTGAATGATACTGCAGACTAGAGAATGCATTAGATATTTGAATGATACTGCAGACTAGAGAATGTATTAGATATTTGAATGATACTGCAGACTAGAGAATGCATTAGATATTTGAATGATACTGAAGACTAAAGAATGCATTAGATATTTGAATGATACTCCAGACTAGTGAATGCATTAGATATTTGAATGATACTGCAGACTAGAGAATTCATTAGATATTTGAATGATACTGCAGACTAGAGAATGCATTATATATTGGAATGATACTGCAGACTAGAGAATACATTAGATATTTGAACGATACTGCAGACTGGAGAATGCATTAGATATCTGAATGATAATGCAGACTAGAGAATGCATTAGATATTTGAATGATACTCCAGACTAGAGAATGCATTAGATATTTGAATGACACTGCAAACTAGAGAATGCATTAGATATTTGAATGATACTGCAGACTAGAGAATGCATTAGATATTTGAAAGATACTGCAGACTAGAGAATGCATTAGATATTTGAATGATACTGCAGACTAGAGAATGCATTAGATATTTGAATGATGCTGCAGACTAGAGAATGCATTAGATATTTGAAAGATACTGCAGACTAGAGAATGCATTAGATATTTGAATGATACTGCAGACTAGAGAATACATTAGATATTCGAACGATACTCCAGACTAGAGAATGCATTAGATATTTGAATGATACTGCAGACTAGAGAATGCATTAGATATTTGAATGATACTGCAGACTAGAGAATGCATTAGATATTTGAATGATACTGCAGACTAGAGAATGCATTAGATATTTGAATAATACTGAAGACTAAAGAATGCATTAGATATTTGAATGATACTCCAGACTAGAGAATGCATTAGATATTTGAATGATACTGCAGACTAGAGAATTCATTAGATATTTGAATGATACTGCAGACTAGAGAATGCATTAGATATTTGAATGATACTGCAGACTAGAGAATGCATTAGATATTTGAATGATAATGCAGACTAAAGAATGCATTAGATATTTGAATGATACTGCAGACTAGAGAATGCATTAGATAGTTGAATGATAATGCAGACTAAAGAATGCATTAGATATTTGAATGATACTGCAGACTAGAGAATGCATTAGATATTTGAATGATACTGCAGACTAGAGAATGCATTAGATAGTTGAATGATACTGCAGACTAGGGAATGCATTAGATGTTTGAAAGATACTGCAGACTAGAGAATGCATTAGATATTTGAATGATACTGCAGACTAGAGCATGTTTTAATAGCAAAAACATAGTTTTGAAATCATGCACAACAAATAAACACACGACTTAACGTAATTAAAAAAGTATAACATCTTAACATTTACAATCGGTCAGAAAAAAAAAAAATTAATCCAAAGTTTCCTTTGAGCAATTTAGTAACGCACTTGAGCGCTTTTTTGAAGTATCTCACTTCTGGATAACGAGAGGAAAAATATATTTCCCCAATAAAACTATAAAATAAGAAAAAGACAAATAATTTTTTACCTTTTGGATTTGATCTAAAATTGAGACCCTCTGATGCAACTCAAGGGAATTGGCCCCAATAAAAACAATCTTCAAGTATTTCCTCTAAACTTCCCAACATGTTGTCCTATTGCCTTGTGTGCTCTGTTGTTCTATGATGCCCTGATGCCCCGTTGCCTACGTGCTTTGTTTCCCTGTTTGCTCTGTTGCACCGTGTGTTCTGTTGCCATGTTGCCCTGTTGCTCTGCGGGTGCCCATTGTGCTTTGTTGCCCTGTGTGCTTTGTTGCCCTGTGTGCTTTGTTGCCCTGTGTGCTTTGTTGCCCTGTCTGCTCTCTCGCCCCATGTGTTGCTCTGTTGCCAGTGTGCTCTTTTGCCTGCGTGCTCTGTTGCCCCTTGTGCTTTAATTCACTGTTGCTCTTTTGCCCTGTGTGCTCTGTTGCCCCTTGTGCTCTGATGAACTGTTGCTCTTTTCCTTGTTGCTATGTGTGCCTTTTGTGCTCTGATGAACTTTTGCTCTCTATGCCCCTTGTGCTCTAATGCACTGTTTCTCTGTTGCCCCGTGTGCTCTGTTGCCATGTTGCCCTGTTGCTCTGTCTGCTCTGTTGCTCCATGTGTTGCTCTGTTGCCCTGTGTGCCCTGATACCACGGTTAAGTTCATTAACACATACAATGTACAAATAAAAAGTTGTTTAGCATCGCTAGTGATCTGTTGACTTGTCTCATTTTGTTTTGTTACTAGTTCGTTGGAGGTTTGGGTCGATGGGCGAACTTGGAATTGTGGCTGTTGTGAGTGTGGGTGTGTGTGTGGGTGGGTGGGGGAGGGGGGTTGTGTTAGCATTTCACTTCATCGACAGCCATTAACGTGACAAATCCACTTCAACGATAAAATGTACATCGACATTTGCAATTCTTCGACACAACTTTCATTGGCATATTTTATTGTGCTGGAATACGATTTACCGGGGTTGCCCTTCGGTAAACTCTGTCAAACATTTGGACAAGAGAACATCAGATTAAGCATCCATATCCGTTACGACCTCACGATTTTAAGAAGTCTCATTTATTATCCTATTCTAAATTATTCTTAACTACAAGGGCTTAACCGGTTGCAGGTTTCTTTACGTGGGGTGCGGGTGTTTTGAGAAGATGCCTGATGGGTTCACCTGTTACAAGGTAATTTCTCATTTTCTTTAATAGTTATGCCGACTTTTAAACCAAAGGCTTAAGGACGCCCTACACTTAACCTTTCGGCCTTTAAAAATTGGTCCCACGGACAGTCCCACAGAAGTCCTACACCATACCCGTGGCTCTTTGTGGATTAAAATAACATACACCGCCCACCTACTCAAGAAAAATAAGGAAACGTTTTACCAGAGTTCAACGATCTCGTATGACGCTTGCTTCGTGACAGCCCCCCGCAACCCCACTCCCCCCACCCCCACCCCTTTTTTTTAACTGAGTACTATTGATATAAAACATTTGCAGTTGGGAAGCAGGACACACCAGAAGCAAAATGTAAACAAGAAAAGAGATATGTTATCTAATCCGGGGGATCTAAGATGACTAGAAGACTTTAAGGCGGCACGGTCACCCAGAATCGAGTACCAACAATTTCTTTAAAGTCCTGATGACCAACTAATGAACATACAAAATCATAAAAATGTGTGAGATTAAGGAAAATGTATTGTGAATGGTTTACTGAATGAGCAAAGAACCCCCCCCCCCAAAAAAAAAAATAAAAAATTTTTAAATATTTTTTTATAATGAGCAAAATTTTACATTCGCTGAAAATTTTA
>CAXITT010000583.1:293834-303834 GCA_964033795.1 Lymnaea stagnalis | reverse complement strand
CTTTTTGGAATGTCTCAAACTGTAAATCTCGGATTATGATTATGGAGGGCTCGTCGCTGCAGGTCGCAGCCCTTGTGCTGAGACTTGATCAGTTCGTTATTTTGACCGAAGACTTATTTTCAACGCGTTAAAGCAACCATAGATATATTTAGAAAGGAAAAACAACTTGGAGAATACAACTTACATGTTTAAAAGTATGTTCATCGAGTCAATTTGTGTTCTGGAATAAAAATTTTAAAAAAATGAAGAAAATTCAATTAAAGAAAACTGAAGTTTGAAAAAGAGGGTGGAGGGTTGAGAATATAAAGAACTCCACTTATTATTTTAAAAAAATTTGCTTAAAAAAAAAAAAAAAAAAAAATAAAAAAAAAAAAAAAAAAAAAAAAAAGATTGAACTCAAGTGTCGCTTTCTTTTCAGATATAACCAATAGGAATGATGAATGGATGTAAGAGCATTAAAACCAAATCTTGTGAAAGTTCTTAAGAAATAGAGACTGCCACGAAGATTGAACCTTTGAAGGTTGATGCTCGGTATTTTTATTTATGAGTCAGCATACGAAAGGCGTGTCTGGGGGTGGTGGGGGTGGTGTGATAGGTTAATAAGCGAAATCTCAAACATAATGGAACAGTTCCCCACGACGTATCCGGGAAATGATCCGTGCAAATGAAGGGGAAAAGACTTGCATTGTATCTGGTACCACATAATCCACGGCCGGTGCAAGTGTCGAACTGACAGAACAAAGCCAGCAGATTTCCCAGAATGCTCGGATCTTGCTTGGTGACCCCGGGGAGGTTTTGGGGAAAAAAAAAGAGGGTGGGGGGTGATTTCATGTTTGATGATAGACTTAGCTTCCCTGGCATCTCACGTAGAAGGCTTCCGTGTTGCTTGTCAGGGGGCTAAATCCCCCCCACCCCAACATCTGCACTTGGGCCACCCCCACCCCCCCCCCCCCCCATAAACCAAAAAAAAAAAAAAAAAAAAAAAAAAAAAAAAAAAATTCAAACAACCAAGAGGCACCCGGATGAGCCTCGCAGACGACAATACATCAGATAATCTCAAATTTAGAAGAAAAAAAAAACTAAACTAAAGAGCAACCAAGATGTTGAATAAGAATGAGTGATAACGATCTGACATGTCTTGCTATTAAAAAGAGAACTATTTTTTTATATAATTTTATTTTTTAAAATCTAATTTGGGTTAACTTCATTGTCTCTCTTTATTAAAATAGTTTACAGAGGAGCTCCAGTGTTTGGTGTTTGGGAAACATTAAAAGTCTTTTTTTTAAAATAAACAACACTTTTCAATTCTTTTACTGCCCTCTCGGATACTACTTCTCAGCTAAATGCAATTTTAAAAAAAAATTAATTCTGTTGTTTTTCTCTGTTGTTTGTTTGCTGAAGAAGGCTTCCTGCCGACACGTTGTTTTGTTGCGTTTCTTTTTTTTTTTCTCCAGGTTTGACCATACTTTGTTTTACTCATCCCTTATTCAATGTAGGAATTCTGAATTCATTATTTAAAATACACACACACACACACACACACACACACACACATACATACACACACACACACACATACATACACACACACACACATGTGTATATGGGGACATTCGCACATATACAGACGTCTTGGGTGAGTTTACTATTAAAAATTCAATTGGGGGCCAGCGCACGCCACACTTGTGGCAGTTTAAAGGAGGTACAGCTTACTTCCGGTGGCTTACATCACGCCGTCTTCACTCGTGTGCTTTCTGCGGACACAGAGTGGCAGTGGCGTTGTTGCCTGTGTCAATCAGCAACAATTATTAGTTCGTTTCTTTTTTTATGAAATGAAGGCTTTAAATAAAAAGAAAGGAGAGGAGGAAAAAAAACAACACCTCTATTCTAAACCAAGAAGGTTCAGATGTCGTAATTGTATTTTCCTATCTTATCATTTTCAGGCCCTAAAAGACATTTCTTTTTTTTTTAATGAATGTGCAGCTGATGGGTAAATGGGTGACTTTAACACAAACACACACAAAGTTTGAAAAAAAAAAATCATGTTTAAAACACAGGAATCACAATAAAGCCGATGGCTAATCTCATTAATCCTGTCTGTTTACTGAGTTCAATTTTGTTGTTAAACATTTCTAATGCTCCCAAATCCTTCACAAACAAAAACAATTATTAAAAAAAAAAATAAAAAAATAAAATAAAAAAACCAACGTGCCCATGTCAGCATGCCACGTCATCTCCAGGTGTCGGGGACTCAGCTTGCTAATCGCTCAGCCAATAGTGTGGACCCATTTGACGGTATTGGTTACATCAACGAGTTGGAACAATTCGACCTCTTCAGTTCGGCCCTTTAACTTTTGGAAATTGGCCCACCGAAGTCTTCCAGTTACACAGCAACAACCGTTAATCACATTAGAACCCCCCCAACCCCACCACCCTTCCCCCCCCCCGCAACCTTTAATCAGGTTAAGGATGATTTATACTTTTTAATTTGCCGCACTGGGCGAGTGGGTCTCCCCAACCTTCAGGTGGCGGTAAAAACTGCACACAAAACTCCCCTGGCTCTTGACGTCGAGTCTCCGGGTGGAATGTCCAATAGTGTAAAGGGCCATTTCTCTAAATGTGGTAGTGCAACAATGTTAGATAGTGAAAGGGGGCTATTACTCTAGATGCGTTAGTGCGACACTGTTCGATAGTGCAAGGGGCGATTACTCTACATGTGTTAGTGCAATGATGTTCGATTAGTGTAAGGGGCTATTACTCTAGATGTGATAGTGCAACAATGGTGGTATTTGGCAAACTTGCATCAATTCAAACCACCCCTCCCCCCCTCCCCCCCCCCCGAAAGCTTATCAAGCGGTTCTTGTTTTGTTTACTCCCCTCCTACCATCGACTATAGAAAAGCCAGGGGTGGGGGTGGTTTGGGGTGGGAATTATTTGGCCAACTTGCATCAATTCAAACCACCCCCCCCCCCCTCCCCCCCCCCCCGAAAGCTTATCAAGCGGTTCTTGTTTTGTTTACTCCCCTCCTACCATCGACTATAGAAAAGCCAGGGGTGGGGGTGGTTTGGGGTGGGAATCGACTATCTTAGTGTTCTTATCGCTTTACTTGAACCAAGAGGAGACAACTCAGTAGTTTTCTTGTTAGCTGTTTACTGGCAACTGCTGCGATTGTTGTTGCCATAAGATTGTCCAGAGGAGTAACCTACCCTCAACACGACACACTAATTACGGGCACCTACGATGTTGTTGTTGCTTTTTTTTTTGGGGTGTGTGTGGGGGTGGGGGGTGGGATTTGTCAAACTTTTTTAAACAAGAGGCCGGATCAGTTTCCCCCAGATACTATCGGTGGGGGGGGGGGTTGAATGTTTCTCAATTCTATGCACACTGCATGTATCTCAATTCTATGCACACCGCACAAATTTCAATTATATGCACACTGCAAGTATCTCAATTATATGCGCATTACACACAGTTCATTTGTAGTGGAAAAAAAAACAAATTGAAAAAACAATAACATATTTAATATGTAGAAAAAATATATCCAACATTAACTCAATAATATTTTTCAAATGAAACTTTGGCTAATATGATCAATGTCTGGTTTCATATGTGTCCCTGTCGGTCAGGTACCCCTAAGTCGGCCAGGCGAGCCGGATTAAGGGCCCCCTTGCGGGCCGGATGTGGCTATCGGGCCGTAGTTTGAAGACCCCTGTTCTAGGGCCTAGTCCTAGACGCGGCCTTCCATTAATGTCAGCTCACTCCATGTGAGCAAGACTTCAGACACCTGATCTTCTTTTTTATTTTTTCTGTTAACGTTTGTATGAAAACAAAATTTATCAAAAATAAACTATCTGCCACGTCTGCTTCGGGCTCAGCACCGCTTCTGCAGATTGTTTGTCCGATAACAAGCACACACGACATACAGCGGATTAGATACTCCGGACAAAAAAAATTATGGGGCCATATCGTGTGCGTTAATCCATTGTTGAGAATCACTCGTTGCCTTAAAAGTCATAAGGTTTAGAAGTAACGACGACCAGAAACAAACAAACAGCAACAACAAACAAACAAACAAAAACGCAACCATTAAAATGAAGCACCGTTTATTCTTGATGAATTTTGCCATGAGATAGATAACGGGAAGGGCGCCTCTTTTTTTGGTGTGGATTTCCTCCTATCTTTCTGTTAATGTTTGTTTGAAAACAAAATGTATTAATAATAAACTATCTGCTATGTCCGCTGCGGGCTCAGCACCGCTTCTGCAGATTGTTTGTCCGATAACAAGCACACATGACATACAGTGGATTAGATGCACCGGAAAAAAATAATTATGGGGCCATATCATAACGTATCATAAACAACAACAAACAAACAAACAAAAACGCAACCATTAAAATTAAGCACCATTTTTTCTTGATGATTTTTGCCATGAGATAGATAACGGGAAGGGCGACTATTTATTTAATTTTTTTATTACCTCCTATCTTGAGCGATCTTGCCTTAAACATTTCTTAAGATGAAATTATCGATATCTCATTAGCGTCGGACTATCAAATAGTGTAAGCAAGCTGGCGAGACCGTGGGCAAACAGTCTTTTGTTGAAAGGGTCGGGGACAAGTTTTCAAAGGAACAGACTATTGAGAAACAGTTTCTGCAAGATTCATTCACGAGATTCGTGCTCTGCATTCTGCACATGACGCCGTCGATAAGCCATCGATGTGAAGCACTGTCTTGTGAAACAGTTGGAATGAGGACAAGGCGTGGATTACAGACAGGTTGATTTCGTGTGCTCACATTCATACCCTTCTGTTTTGTCCTGCATTCCCCGACCCAAGAGTTTCGTGACACCTTACCGTGCCAGTCTATTTTTTTTTTTTTATCCTTCTAGGCAGCACTAATTTTTCCACGTTTGGTTTTTAAATTTGATTTCCACTCACTTACTTTCCGTTCTTCTTAAGTTTGCTTTTGTCCAAGGCTTTCTTCGCCCACTCTTCTTTTCTATTTCTTTTTTTTTTAGGTAGGATACATTTAAATATGTATAATTTAGATTTAATTTAGACTTATTTAAATGTTTTTTGTTGTTTTCTTTCTTTTGTTTCGTTTTTTGTTGTACTGATGAAGGTATTTCTCAAAACGTTTGCATTTATACTTTGTAAAATCATCATTAAGGCTAAATATACATTATTTTCTTTACACAAACTGTTTGTGTCTAATTGAAAGGCCGCGCCAACAAGGAGCTTATCCACCCCACTCCCCCGACTCTTTTAGCCCCAAGAAAGAGCTTGCCCACCCCTTTTGCGCCTTCAGTCTGGTGGAAGGAAGCGGTGGAAGATTTTTTTTTTTTGGTCAGACTTGACATCGTATCGCGAGGACAGAACGTTAAGCTCCGGAGACCACCGGGAGGAAAGGAGTCAACGAGGGGGCAAATAGAAGGCATGTGGGGCGTGTGTCCAGCGCCCCCAAGAGTCCCCCATTGTTGTTACATGTCAGTGCAGAGGCGGCGACGTCAAAGAGAAAGGCGGATCCAATTATTTGCACCTCAACGCGAACAAACTCACAAGCGGTTATACGGGTGGGGGGAGAAAATCCAGACTAAAAAGGGTCGGGTTTCAAAAATAATAATATCCCTCCCTTAAAGGTGGTCTAAAAAGACACACACACACACACAAAAATAAGACGAACATATCAAAAGGAAATTAGTCTTTAAGAAACGAAAGTAAGCGTGTCGGCTTCTCCGCCCACTTTCCAGATGCACAGCGTCGGCGCCCTTCTTGTTCTAATATGTTCAGTAAACGGGAATACAATGAAATTAACCAATTGAATAAATATACAAGAGCGGGTCGGAACGTGTCGTGGTGAATAGATCTCCGTTTGATTACACAGCACCGTAGACCCACGACTCCAGAACAAGGAAACCCGAGGGGCCATAGCTTGCTACATGTAATACTTTGGTCAACAATCTTCCCCGCCCCAACCCAAAACCCACCCCCCACACAAACCCATTAAAAAAATCTCTCAAGAAAACTTTCAAGTCTGCTGTCGTAAAAAAAAAATATTAAAAGAGGAGTGGGGGGAGCTTGCATCTTGTGCTGCCTGCATCAACACGTGATGCACGATCGGGCATGCCGCCACCGGCATCGTGAAGATTGATGACAGGGCCCCGGCTCCGTCAGTCTGACTGGGGCCCTGGATGCAAACAGCAGATAGGAGACCCTGTACGGGCTCACCTGTCTTTAACCTTTGCTTACCGTTGCCGGCCTGTGACGTGATCACCTATTGTCTCTGACCGCCGGCCATAATCTTCGCGTTGCCCGACGGGAAAGAGGCATTGGCTAAATCCTCGCCAGAAAAATCCCCCCCCCCAACCCTTCCCCCCTCTCAACCTGAGACGCGATGGGCATCGCCCAGACACCTCTTGTGTCTGTTTATGCCCGTGTCAACAAACAAGACACGGGTGCGCACGCGTCTTTTCTGGGGGCTGTAGCAAAAAGCTCTTATTAATATTGTTAACAGTGGGGTGAGCTGGGGGGAGGGGGGGTAGGGGAGTGGGGGGTGGGTGTATAGCTGAAGAAACATCTTTTGTCCCGTTTTACGAGCCGAGTCTTAATTTTCAATTAAATATATATTTTGTATTTTTAGATAATGTGAAAACGAAAGAAAAACTAGAAATAAATCTTACTTTAAGTTTTCTGACTAATTCTTGAAATATTATCTGGGTGTTGCTTTAATATATATATATATTATTTTGCATAAAAAGGTAAGGCGTAATAGTAAAATTGATCCACGTTCTTTTGTAACTACAACGGAATAATCAATTTTAATATTTGTATCTACAAGTACGCTGAACAGTCACTGAACATCAAGTCTACAATGTATGATAACTTCTTAAGGATATGCTGAATGTACCTTTGTTGCATATACGTTGTATATTAACCATATATGTATATATATATATATATATATAGTCGTGCAATTGTTAACTCAGCAATCGTGAAGAAAATGTCCATGGTATAAAAGTTTGTTTCAAAATGCCGCAATTTTTACAAGGACAACAGCTCACACTATTGGTATTGGAACTCTGTATCAGGAATCTGTATCAGGAATCTGTATCATGAATCTGTATCAGGAATATGTATCATGAATCTGTGTCAGGAATCTGTGTCAGGAATCTGTGTCAGGAATCTGTATCAGGAATATGTACCAATAATCTGTATCAGGTATTTATTTTAGGAATCTGTATCAGGAATCTGTATCAGGAATCTGTATCATGAATCTGTGTCAGGAATCTGTGTCAGGAATCTGTGTCAGGAATCTGTGTCAGGAATCTGTATCAGGAATTTGTATCAGGAATCTGTGTCAGGAATCTGTATCAGGAATCTGTATCAGGAATATGTGCCAATAATCTGTATCAGAAACATTTACCAGAATCTGTACCAGAACCATTTACCAGAATCTGTACCAGAACCATTTACCAGAATCTGTACCAGAAACATTTACCAGAAATCTGGAATCTGTAATAGAACTTCTGTACCAGTAATCTGTAACTGAGTCAATCCGAAGATAGTGGACCAGAGTTCCATCGCCGACCAAAGCAAAAAACAAAAAAAATAACCAGCACCCGGTCGGTGGAACTCGTTAACCTTGGAAGCAACTCATCTAAGAGAAAGCAAACTCTGAAATCAAACCCCGGAGATGTCCCATAGGCGGTATGACATTGAGACAATGAAAATTCCGACAACCCCTGCTACGTTAAACGCAAAAGAGCACCGTGAAGCACACAAAGGCCCACTGTTGGTCATCAACTGAATCCTGGCCCATTTCCAGTCGTCTTGCCATCA
Organism: Lymnaea stagnalis; assembly: GCA_964033795.1. Lineage (NCBI taxonomy): Eukaryota > Metazoa > Mollusca > Gastropoda > Lymnaeidae > Lymnaea > Lymnaea stagnalis. The sequence goes on along the minus strand of CAXITT010000583.1, from coordinate 295,996 downwards.
GATAGGCACGGACTAGGGGGTGAAGCCGACGAATGGACCAACTCTCTCTTACTTTAAACAAGATACCGCTCAAGTCAAGGCTACTTAGAACTCAAGCCGAAAATGGCTCTGGCCATCTTCGCGTGTGAAGGACGAACAATAAAATAAGATCAGGAAGCTGTATAAGGAGTCCAACGGTCACCAGGAATCTGTCACAGAAATCTGTATTGGGAGTCCAACATTCACCAGAAATGTATCTCATCAATCTGTATTGGGAGTCCAACAGTCACCAGGAATCTGTCACAGAAATCTGTATTGGGAGTCCAACAGTCACCAGAAATGTATCTCAGCAATCTGTATTGGGAGTCCAACAGTCACCAGGAATCTGTCACAGAAATCTGTATTGGGAGTCCAACGGTCACCAGGAATCTGTCACAGAAATCTGTATTGGGAGTCCAACAGTCACCAGAAATGTATTTCAGCAATCTGTATTGGGGGTCCAACAGTCACCAGGAATCTGTCTCAGAAATCTGTATTGGGAGTCCAACGGTCACCAGGAATCTGTCTCAGAAATCTGTATTGGGAGTCCAACGGTCACCAGGAATCTGTCTCAAAAATCTGTATTGGGAGTCCAACGGTCTCCAGGAATCTATCTCAGAAATCTGTATTGGGAGTCCAACGGTCACCAAGAATCTGTCTCAGAAATCTGTATTGGGAGTCCAACAGTCACCAAGAATCTGTCTCAGAAATCTATATTAGGAGTTCAACGGTCACCAAGAATCTGTCTCAGAAATCTGTATTGGGAGTCCAACGGTCACCAAGAATCTGTCTCAGAAATCTATATTAGGAGTTGTCACCAAGAATCTGTCTCAGAAATCTATATTAGGAGTTCAACGGTCACCAAGAATCTGTCTCAGAAATCTGTATTGGGAGTCCAACGGTCACCAAGAATCTGTCTCAGAAATCTATATTAGGAGTTCAACGGTCACCAAGAATCTGTCTCAGAAATCTATATTAGGAGTTCAACGGTCACCAAGAATCTGTCTCAGAAATCTGTATTGGGAGTCCAACGGTCACCAAGAATCTGTCTCAGAAATCTATATTAGGAGTTCAACGGTCACCAAGAATCTGTCTCAGAAATCTATATTAGGAGTTCAACGGTCACCAGGAATCTGTCACAGAAATCTATATTAGGAGTTCAACGGTCACCAGGAATCTGTCACAGAAATCTGTATTGGGAGTCCAACGGTCACCAGGAATCTGTCACAGAAATCTGTATTGGGAGTCCGACAATCACCGCAATAAACAGTACTCAATTTTTATGGTGTTTATTAAATTAAATTCCCATATGTCAACGTATCAAATTATGATGAGACCAAACTCGATGCTATTTAGATGCTTTTGTCCTTATTGACCACCTTCGTTTATGTTACACTTTGAAGTCGCGGTGTAATGAAAACGGAAGTACCAATGAGCTGGAGGAATTAAATGTTTTCAAAGATTTGAAAACTTCCTTCCTTCCTTCAACAGATTTCCCTTGAATTGTTTTTATTCCAAAGCTTTCCGTTGCTGCACCTTTATTTACGATTTTTTTATAAATTAAAACTTTTTTTAACATTCACCTACCATATTGCACTGAACAGCGCTTCGAGAGTTTTCGAAAGACGTTCAAAGTGGTTTCCCCTTGTCAAAGATTACATAAATATTCCACATACAAAGTCCTACGCTGAGGGCACAATGGAATGTAAAGAGTCAAGAGGAATTAGACTCACCGGGGGGGCCATTGTGGGCTTGGGTTCAGGGTTTTGATGTAATTATTTTGCTTTTTAGAAATTAAAAAAATTAAATCGTTTATTTAATAAGCGAATGGAATCATTTTAAATGTTGTTTTTTTTAAAGATAATTTTTAAGGGGAAAAAAAACCATCAACTTTAAATCAGTTTCCCTTAAATAGAGTTTCCAAATGAATCCTCTTCCACTCTTGATGATATTTTGCTTTTTATTTATTTACTTGAGCAATAACGCAGATGAGAGAGTTGAATTTAAAAAAAAAAAATCTGTAAAATTAAATCTTTACAGAGGAAACAGATTCGATATAATTCGTCAGCTTATTTATTTCGCAGAATTAATTATATTCTAACTTGGTATTTACCCCCCCCCCCCCCTTTCACTATCCCCCCCCC
>CAXITT010000583.1:264298-284304 GCA_964033795.1 Lymnaea stagnalis | reverse complement strand
CCCCCGAGAAAAAATAGGTTCAACAATAAATCAACTAAAACTGCTGGCACCCACCCACCCCCCCCCCACCCGAAAATCTGAATTGCCCCTCCGGGGGAACATTTCTGAAAGAAACACTGATTCCAGCCTGCCCCACCGATGGATTGAATAAACAATTTCAAGAGAAGTAAGGAGGACTCCTTGATGTTGTCTGTCGGTGGACAAATAAAATGGAGAAAAAAAAAACGAAAAAAGTTTAACAGAGAAACTATTTTCTTATGAACAACGATCTGGGTATGTGATTAAGATTTTTAAAATATAGTCTATACCGGTAATCCCTAACCTATTAATACAAACAAGAGATAAACAACGAAACACAAGCATATTAGAACTCTCCCGCCCCCACCCAAACAAAAAAAAAAAAAAATTTAAAATTTAGTATGTGTATGTTCTAATTTCAATTTGATGAAGGGAGATGCGGTCTTCTGGCTGCGGAAAAATTTGATGTATTGTGATGGAACCCTATAATATGATGAGTGTGGATCATCCAAAGAATGGACATCATGGATTATTACGTACATCCGTTCTCTTGACCCTGAGATCATTCCGGACATCCGTTCTCTTGAGACTGAGATCATTCCGGACATCCGTTCTCTTGAGACTGAGATCATTCCGGACATCCGTTCTCTTGAGACTGAGATCATTCCGGACATCCGTTCTCTTGAGACTGAGATCATTCAGGACATCCGTTCTCTTGACCCTGAGATCATTCCGGACATCCGTTCTCTTGAGACTGAGATCATTCCCGACATCCGTTCTCTTGAGATTGAGATCATTCCGGACATCCGTTCTCTTGAGACTGAGATCATTCCGGACATCCGTTCTCTTGAGACTGAGATCATTCCGGACATCCGTTCTCTTGAGACTGAGATCATTCCCGACATCCGTTCTCTTGCGACTGAGATCATTCCGGACATCCGTTCTCTTGCGACTGAGATCATTCCGGACATCCGTTCTCTTGAGACTGAGATCATTCAGGACATCCGTTCTCTTGAGACTGAGATCATTCCGGATATCCATTCTCTTAAGACTGAGATCATTCCGGACATCCGTTCTCTTGAGACTGAGATCATTCCCGACATCCGTTCTCTTGCGACTGAGATCATTCCGGACATCCGTTCTCTTGAGACTGAGATCATTCAGGACATCCGTTCTCTTGAGACTGAGATCATTCCGGATATCCATTCTCTTAAGACTGAGATCATACTCCGTTCTCTAACAGTTCAAGTTGTTACTTTTTTTTTTTTTTAAATAAAGCGAACATCAACTTTGTATTTATTTAATCATTATCCGTAACTTCTGTTAAGCTTGCTGGGGGACTTTAGTGCAAGTTAGGGACATTTATAGAGGGACAAAATTTTAGTGCAACTTAGGGACATTTATAGAGGGACAAAATTTTAGTGCAACTAAGGGACATTTAAAGAGGGACAAGGTTTTAGTGTAACTTAGGGACATTTAAAGAGGGACAAGGTTTTAGTGTAACTTAGGGAAGTTTATAGAGGGACAAAGTTTTAGTGTTACTTAGGGACATTTAAAGAGGGACAAGGTTTTAGTGCAACTAAGGGACATTTATAGAGGAACAAAGTTTTATTGTAACTTAGGGACATTTAAAGAGGGACAAGGTTTTAGTGTAACTTAGGGACATTTATAGAGGGACAAAGTTTTAGTGTTACTTAGTGACATTTAAAGAGGGACAAGGTTTTAGTGTAACTTAGGGACATTTATAGAGGGACAAAGTTTTAGTGTAATTTAGGGACATTTATAGAGGGAAAGATATTTCCTACATTCATGAACGTCATCTACGTTTATCGTAATGAAAACTTACCATGTAAATTGCAACAAAAAATAAACATAAGTAACAGGCCTATTGCGAGGCTTAAATAAATCTTCTACATTTCAGAGACACATTGAAATGACCACAAAAGACATCAGTCTTACACTGTATAGAAATACAGTGAAATGACCCCTAAAGAGATCAGTCTTAAACATTGCAGAAACACGTTGAAATGGCCACAAAATACATCAAACTTAAACATTACAGAAACACAGTGAAATGACGACAAAAGACATCAAACTTAAACATTACAGAAACACATTGAAATGACCACAAAATACATCAAACTCAAACATTACAGAAACATGTTGAAATGACCACAAAATACATCAAACTTAGTCATTACAGAAACACGTTGAGATGACCACAAAATAGATCAAACTTAAACACTACAGAAACACGTTCAAATGACCACAAAATACATCAAACTTAAACATTACAGAAACACGTTGAAATGACCACAAAATACATCAAACTCAAACATTACAGAAACATGTTGAAATGACCACAAAATACATCAAACTTAGTCATTACAGAAACACGTTGAGATGACCACAAAATAGATCAAACTTAAACACTACAGAAACACGTTGAAATGACCACAAAATACATCAAACTTAAACATTACAGAAACACGTTGAAATGACCACAAAATACATCAAACTTAAACATTACAGAAACACGTTGAAATGACCACAAAATACATCAAACTTAAACATTACAGAAACACGTTGAAATGACCACAAAATACATCAAACTTAAACATTACAGAAACACGTTGAAATGACCACAAAATACATCAAACTTAAACATTACAGAAACACGTTGAAATGACCACAAAATACATCAAACTTAAACATTACAGAAACACGTTGAAATGACCACAAAATACATCAAACTTAAACATTACAGAAACACGTTGAAATGACCACAAAATACATCAAACTTAAACATTACAGAAACACGTTGAAATGACCACAAAATACATCAAACTTAAACATTACAGAAACACGTTGAAATGACCACAAAATACATCAAACTTAAACATTACAGAAACACGTTGAAATGACCACAAAATACATCAAACTTAAACATTACAGAAACACGTTGAAATGACCACAAAATACATCAAACTTAAACATTACAGAAACACGTTGAAATGACCACAAAATACATCAAACTTAAACATTACAGAAACACGTTGAAATGACCACAAAATACATCAAACTTAAACATTACAAAAACACGTTGAAATGACCACAAAATACATCAAACTTAAACATAACAGAAACACGTTGAAATGACCACAAAATACATCACACTTAAACATTACAGAAACACGTTGAAATGACCACAAAATACATCAAACTTAAACATTACAGAAACACAGTGAAATGACCACAAAAGACATCAAACTTAAACATTACAGAAACATGTCTCGGAGCCCACGAATCTCAAAGAGCACCAAGTTCATTGGGACCAAGCTTAATCTGTCTCAACATTATCTCCCCCCCCCCACCACGCCCCCCATTTGTTTCACGGCAACGCGTACATTAAGGTACATAAGGTGACACCATTTATAGACTCAAGACAGAAAACACTATTTATAGACTCAAGACAAAAAACAACATTTATAGACTTTAAACAGATAACACTATTAATAGACTCAAAACAGATAACACCATTTATAGACACAAGATAGATCACACCATTAATAGACTCAAGACAGATAACACCATTAATAGACTCAAGACAGATAACACCATTAATAGACTCAAGACAGAAAACACCATTTATAGACTCAAGACAGATAACACAATTTATAGACTCAAGACAGATAACACAATTTATAGACTCAAGACAGAAAACACAATTTATAGACTCAAGACAGATAACACAATTTATAGACTCAAGACAGAAAACACCATTTATAGACTCAAGACAGATAAAGCAATTTATAGACTCAAGACAGATAACACAATTTATAGACTCAAGACAGATAACACCATTTAGACCTAAATCAGGTTCAGGGGCGTACGTAGAGTGTATGGTGCACGGGGACTAAGATTTATTTATATGCCCCCGTCAAATCATAAACCTATTATTTTCATGAATAAAATGCTAGCAAAGCCCATTTTGGCACGCCCAACAGTATGGCGCCCAAGGGACATCAGTCCCCTTCTGCCCCCTCCCCCTTAACTACGCCTCTGGACAGGAAACACCATCTTGGCTTAAAAAAAAAGGTAACACCATCTAGACTTTAGACAGGTAACACCATTAGAAATGAATTCCTTTCCGACGATACCTTAATAGATAATATCCAACGGATCCATGTCCCATCTCCTGTTACCTCCCATCCCCTATATCCATGGAATCGGTATTGGTTTGGTTCCAACGTCACCCGCTTACCTGCCCGATCTTTTGTCAGCAAGTTTTTGATGGGAATACGTTATTAATGGCATCACTACCGGCATGGCGGAATATTTTGGGTTTTTTTCCATTTAAATTTTTTTGTGCATGCCTTGTCATACCGGATGTCAACAACGGGTTCGGAACAAAAAGATGGGATGGGGAGACCCCTGGTGTCGATTTCTCGGACAAAGACCAGGAAATCTGAGATCCGGGGCTAGTTGACATCACCCAACACTTTTATTGACGGTACACGCGGCTAAAGACGTGGCGTCGGCTCCCGAGGTCGGGGCGCGATAACATGATACGAGGGGTCTCTACAGCTGATGTGGAGGGGGGGGGGTTTGCGTAACGCCAGGAGATACTATGGAGGGCCGGTGCCACGTGATGAACGAACAGATTAACTTAAGCAGGATGGGGGCGCGAGTGGGGCACTTTGACCGGAGTAGGGAAATGATAAGGCGAATACAAGATGTTATCCACCTAAAAAAAAAAAAAAAAGTAAAACAAAAAAAGTGGAGAAGTGGTGAACGAACAGATTAACTTAAGCAGGATGGGGGCGCGAGTGGGGCACTTTGACCGGAGTAGGGAAATGAAAAGGCGAATAAAAGATGTTATCCACCTAAAAAAAAAAAAAAAAAATTACACAAAAAAATTGGTCAATTGGCTTTCGCTTTCGCGGCCTGCAGAAGGGCATTAGTCTTAGATTATTACAAAATTCGGATCGGGGCGCGCCGCCGAGGGCAGTAAAAGAACAGTTTATGCAAATGGCACAGACATGTTAAAATATGACCACAGGCATGCGCAGTGAGGATACAGTAGGATTTTTTGGGGGGCAGGCGGAGACGAAGCACGCGCTGACACGTGCGGTGGAGCAAGGCGGATGTCTCGAGGAACAAAACAAAAATGCAGAAAGCCTGCGACAAAGGTTTAAGAAATTATTATTATTTTTTTTTTTTTAAAGAAATAAAAGAATGACAAAATGTGTTATCAGAAAAGACACGAATCGAGAAAAAAAAAATTATGTTAATTAGAGTGTAAAAAATAAAAAGGTAAAAAAAAACAAAAGTAATTTCTTTTTCAGAAGAATGGCACGTTTCTAGCAAGCAAGTAATTAAAAAATATATATATATATTTTTGATTGATTTTATCCTATTATTGTTCTATTAAATTTATATTTAGTCGTATTTTTTTTAAAGTTTGGCTACAAAAATTACTTACCACCTTGCTGATGTATTAATTAAGAAATGGTATATTTTAAATCGTAGACATTTGACTATTTTCTATACCAATTTAACACAAATAATGTTGCTACTTCCTTCTCAATACACCAATGACCAATTTAACACCACTAATTTTGCTACGTCCTTCTCAACACAACAATGTGATAATGTATCATCGATGGTGTACAAATATTTTAGTTTTTGAAATGCTTACGAAGTCTTATTTTTCCACAAGGAAACACTGAAAAGATAACGGCTGCTTCTTATAAATAATAAGATCCAACCCCTAATTTCTTTCTAAATAATAAACGCCATAAACAGATCCAACCCCTAATTTCTTTCTAAATAATAAACGCCATAAACAGATCTAACCCATAATTTCTTTCTAAATAATAAAGGCCATAAACAGATCCAACCCATAATTTCTTTCTACATAATAAATGACATCCTGTCAATCTTCTTATATTCTATACTTCATTTAGTTCACTCCATTTTTTAAATAAATAAATAGATTTCAGTTTTATGATCCTGATAAATTATAATTGCTTTTACCGTGGGAGGGGGGTGGGGTGGTATGTAGTTATGAAGCATTGGATGTTGAGTAGTAACATTAAACGAAGTGGCCATTCGCACCCGGGTACCAGAAGTGAGAGGTAGAGATTTTTAAAAAAAAAACTGTTTAAAATATTAATTTCTGGTACCCGGGTGCAACTAGTCGTAGCCAACATTAAACTGTCTTATAGATTGTCGGTTATCGATTTAGAAGTGTCTACCTGTCGCCGTGGGCCCATGCAGGTTATAAGTTAAATTGTGTGGGTTATATTGTCAATATACTACCGCATAGTACATGACCACGAAACAAACAAACCAAACGTTTTTTTTATTTGATCAGCTAGGACACGTGACTCGACGGCGAAATTATTTGTACGCAAGTCTGGCTTATATTTAATTGAGATGAAATTGTCAAGCTCTACATTGCCATCGTGGAATGGGCAGATTTTGGGTAAGTTCAAACTAGAAGCAATTAACTGATCGTACATTGAAAACATTCGCTAAGAGGCTCTAAGAACCAGCACAACTGGTCTAAAAAGAAGGGGGGGGGGGGAAATCAGTTCCATTTTAAACAAAACAAATTAAACCTTAGTTCAACTAAAGTCAAATTTATCTTTTTTTTTTTTTTTTTTTTTTTTTTTTTTTTTTTTTAAATAAACCTAAGCAATCTTAGTTTGTTTTTGTGTTTAAATTCATTTATAAATTCTGTTAATATGTTCACCATTTAAAAAAAAAAATATCTATCGATGCAAATCTTTAACACTATACATGCTCAAGTTAAAAAAAAAAATGGAAATGTAACACGTAATGAGACGAGGAAAAAATATCTTTTTTTAAATTTTTATTTTTATTTTTATTTCTAAGAAAAGTTTAAAATCTAATTTCAGTGGGGTGGGGGTGGGGGGGGTAAGGGAGTGGGGGCAGCTGTGCTGAAAAGGCCCTTGGTATTTGCATATCACCCTAACCTTATTTTGGATTTCTAAAAAAAAAACCGTAAAAGACGTGTATTTTTTTTGTTTTTTTTTTTTTTTTAAAAAAAAATCCCCCCCCCCCCCGTGTGGAAGGTACGTAAAAATGTAAAAATGTCACACCGACCCCCACAATCATCTTCACGTCTGAAAAATGGGTCCCAGCGGTGTCGCCTTTCTCGGGTTTCTGCCCTCGCTGACTTGCTCGAATTCTTGTTTTAATAGCGGCAGTCGGTACGTGGCCCCGGTGACGCCCCATAAGACGAGCGGGGGGTGGGGTGGGGTGGGAGGAGGGATTAAGATCTTTTCTTTCCATGCACGTGGGTATACACAACCGGAGATACATGTGCCCCTATCTCAGGAGTTATGACGGATCTGGGGGTTAGAATATTCACCACAACCCTCCCCTAGCTTCAGTTGGTCAAGTGTAGATTTCATGGGACACACTAGCACACGGCGTTAATGTGTGTTTGTGTGTGTGTATGAGAGAGAGAGAGAGAGAGAGAGAGAGAGAGAGAGAGAGAGAGAGAGAGGGGGGAGAAAAAGATAGATATATATATATATATATGATAGAAAAAGAGCAAAGGCTGCATGACATGTTTTAAAAGGTCCATGATAAAACGACAAGTGACAAAACGACAAGGTGACAAAACGACAAGGTGACAAAACGACAAGATGACAAAACGACAAGGTGACAAAACGACAAAGTGACAAAACGACAAGATGACAAAATGACAAGATGACAAAACGACAAGGTGACAAAACGACAAGATGACAAAACGACAAGGTGACAAAACGACAAAGTGACAAAACGACAAGGTGACAAAACGACAATTTAACAAAACGACAAGTGACAAAACGACAAGTCTTCAACGCCAACGCCTCCACTGTCTTTAATGCCACAGGGCGGCAATTTGATTGGGGGGGGGGGGGGGCAAATCGAAAATGAGTTAATCTAGATTTTGAAAACCAACCCGCTAGTATGATTTAACTTGTATTTTAAACGGAGAATCGTTAAAGTCTCAATTTAAAATAAGCGTTCGTTAAAAGTGTGGTAAGAATCTATTGATTTTAAAAGTAGTCAATAGTCTCATGCAGTTGACAAATAAATGGCTGCTTAAAATTGATAAAAAATGATAATCCAGAAATGCTACTTGTACATTGTGTTATTGATAGGGAAAACTTGGTAGCTAAAAAACATTTCGTCTTCTCTAAACGAAGTACTAAGTTCAGTTCTAAAGTGTATCAATGCTATTAAAGCTAATGTCAAATGTGAACGTCTCTTTAAGCAATTTTTTTGAAAGACAAAATGCAGACTATGTGAGACTTTTACCTCACACTGAAGTAAGATGGCTTTCGAAATGGAATTGCTTGAAAAGATTTATGGAACTATTTGATACTTTTTAAAGTGTCAAACCTGAAATGATCGATCTGTTTAACGGTCGATAGTAAAGCATTTGTGAGTTATTTTGCCAATATCTTTGAAATACTAAATTTATTAAATAACCAACTTCAAGGAACAATTAAAACTCTTGTCGATGCAAAGGTGAAGATATTTGGTTTCATTACCTGTATTGAATTATGTAAGAAATATATTTACACCACAAATTTTGAAAAGTTGCAATGTGAAGTGTCTTTTACCGCTGTACTTGTTATTCTCGATTATCTGAAAATTATATCGGCTGATAAGAAAGATTTTCTGATTTGAAACAAATTGATTTTCTAGCTTGGATGATGCAGCCAATGTTAGTGGATTTCTCTGATACTTCAAATATGCAGTATCAAGAAGAACTGGCGGACATACAAATTGATGAGTCAGTTAAAACTTTATTAATTATAAAAGGAGCCCAATGGCTTTGTGGGGTAACAGAAATCAAAGATCCAAATTCAACCAAAATGTGCAAGAAAACTTTTGTTATCGTTTCCATCTTCATATTTAGCTGAATGTGGATTTAGTGCCATAAATGATTTGCTGCAAAAAACAAAAAACAAAAAAAAAAACAAAGAAAAAGAAATGGGCTGGGTATAACACAACGAGAAGACTTGAGACTGAAGTTAACTAAATTCAAAACCTAACATAAAATATCTTATCAGCAAGCATCAAGCCCAAGCATCTCACTAACGTTAAACAATAAATAATGACCAATAATTAAAATAATACATAAATATATATCATTAAAATTATTTCGTAAATGAATGTCAGTTCTCCATATATGTTTTGAACATTTACTTGCTATGATTCCTCACCAATTTCGTATTGATTTCTTCCTAAAACCTATTGTTAAAGTTTCTTCAGGGAACAACCCTATTTTTGAACATTTTAAATTATGGATTTTAATACATGTGGGGCATAAGAATTTTAGAAAGTCTTAGGTGGGGCATGGCACAAAAAAAGATTGTGAAACACTGCCTTTCATACAAAAAGGTCTAGTCAACTTGTTTAGATATTTTACATGCCATTTATAATTGGAGAAACAGGGTATTCGGTTATCAGAATAACCCTAACCTAAACTTTGTCATTTTGTCACATTGTCGTTTTGTCACATTGTCGTTTTGTCACCTTGTCATTTTGTCTTTTTTCGTTTTGTCTGGTTACCGTTTTTAAAGCCCATGCACATTTTGTAAATATTATTGTGGGTATGACGGTGGGAGGGGTGGCATAGGTGGGAGGCGGTAGCATAGGTGGGAGATGGTGGCATAGGTGGGAGATGGTGGCATAGGTGGGTGGCATAGGATAGGTGGGAGGTGGTGGCTGGGTGGCTGATGCTATTGAAATAAAATGAACAAGCACGTGCTTTTAAAAACGTTTACTTCTTAAATTGTAGGCAAGACTTACAAAAACAAAACCAAAAAAACATCAACTTCAAAGGCTGATAAAATAGTGAAACAAAGAAAGCAAAAATTCATAGAAAAATTATGAATAAATTGACGTGGAGACAAAGCTCAGACTAGAATTTGCATTACGTCTTCAGCCATGTTTGTATTACGTCTCTAGCCACGTTTGTATTACGTCTCTAGCCATGTTTGTATTACGTCTCTAGCCATGTTTGTATTACGTCTCTAGCCATGTTTGTATTACGTCTCTAGCCATGTTTGTATTACGTCTTCAGCCATGTTTGTATTACGTCTCTATCCATGTTTGTATTACGTCTTCAGCCATGTTTGTATTACGTCTCTAGCCATGTTTGTATTACGTCTTCAGCCATGTTTGTATTACGTCTCTATCCATGTTTGTATTACGTCTCTAGCCACGATTGTATTGCGTCTCTAGCCATGTTTGTATTACGTCTCTAGCTATGTTTGTATTACGTTTCTAGCCATGTTTGTATTACGTCTTCAGCCATGTTTGTATTACGTCTCTAGCCATGTTTGTATTACGCCTCTAGCCATGTTTGTATTACGTCTTCAGCCATGTTTGTATTACGTCTCTAGCCATGTTTGTATTACGCCTCTAGCCATGTTTGTATTACGTCTTCAGCCATGTTTGTATTACGTCTCTATCCATGTTTGTATTACGTCTCTAGCCACGATTGTATTGCGTCTCTAGCAACGATTGTATTACGTCTCTAGCCATGTTTGTATTACGTCTCTAGCTATGTTTGTATTACGTTTCTAGCCATGTTTGTATCACGTCTCTAGTCATGTTTGTATCACGTCTCTAGCCATGTTTGTATCACGTCTCTAGTCATGTTTCTATTACGTCTCTAGCCATGTTTGTATTACGTCTCTAGCCACGTTTGTATTACGTCTCTAGCTATGTCTGTATTACGTCTCTAGCCATGTCTATATTACGTCTCTAGCCATGTTTGTATTACGTCTCTAGCCATGTTTGTATTACGTGTCTAGCCATGTTTGTATTACGTCTCTAGCCATGTTTGTATCACGTCTCTAGCCATGTTTGTATTACGTCTCTAGCCACGATTGTATTACTCTCTAGCCATGTTCGTATTACGTCTCTAGCCATGTTTGTATTACGTCTCTAGCCATGTTTGTATTACGTCTCTAGTCATGTTTGTATTAGGTCTCTAGTAATGTTTGTATTACGTCTCTAGCAATGTTTGTATTACATCTCTAGCCATGTTTGTATTACATCTCTAGTCATGTTAGTATTACGTTTGTAGCCATGTTTGTGTTACGTCTCTAGCCATGTTTGTATTACGTTTCTAGTCATGTTTGTATTACGTGTCTAGCCATGTTTGTATTACGTCTCTAGCCATGTTTGTATCACGTCTCTAGCCACGTTTGTATTACGTCTCTAGTCATGTTTGTATTACGTCTCTAGCCATGTTTGTATTACGTCTCTAGCCATGTTTGTATTACGTCTCTAGCCACGTTTGTATTACGTCTCTAGCCATGTTTGTATTACGTCTCTAGCCATGTTTGTATTACGTCTCTATACATGTTTGTATAGCTCGAAGCGCTTGTTCCATTATATTTGATAGATTTTTTACCTGTAGGAAAGACAGTGTTAGCATTCCTAATGAAATCCTAAAATGGACGTATACAAATTATCGGAAGGAACTTGCTCGGTGTTCATTTAAGACATCTCTTTTAAACACGCGGGATTATTTCTTTAATGGTTATTGGGAATGGGGGGGGGGGGGGGGGGGGGGGGTGGGTAGTGGGGGGGGGGCAGCTAGCATCCCTTTTGGTGAAAGACTTGGGAAGGAAAAAAATCTACTGGGAACAAAGAAGTCATATAATATTAAAATCAATGATTGCCAGTTGAAAAAAAAATGATGTATGAATATTAGATACATCTATAACATTACTTTAGGCATTTCTATAAAACATTTGTTGTTATTTTTTGTGTTGTTTTTGTTGATTTTTTGTGTGTTTGTTGTTATTGATTTTTTGAGTTTTTTGTGGGTGGGTGTGTGGGGGGGGGGGCAAAGTTGAAAACATATTTATATCCATTGGGTTGCTGGCCATATAACGTTCCTCTCGTTTGCAATTAATAGCAGACGACTAAGAAACAGGCGCGCAGGGTTTCTTTCAGCCATATCTCCGGGAGGGCACTGCCCCCCCCCCAAGCAAAAATATGTCCAACTATAAATCAACTGGCACTGCCCCCCCCCCACCTGAAAAATCTGAAGTGCCCCCCCTCCCCCCCGGGGAGAAAATTTCTGAAATAATCACTGCGTGCAAGGCAATCAATTTCCGAAGACTTTTAACTCCGAATATATTTTGTGACCAGTTTTAACTGTATACTACTAATGTTTTCATAAGTTAGTAATGGCACGTTCTCAATCATTTGGTGAATCCGACACCTTCGACACTCTTTTGGTGAATCTGACACCTTTGACACTCTTTTGGTGAATCCGACACCTTCGACACTCTTTTGGTGAATCCGACACCTTCGACACTCTTTTGGTGAATCCGACACCTTCAACACTCTTTTGGTGAATCCGACACCTTCAACACTCTTTTGGTGAATCCGACACCTTTGACACTCTTTTGGTGAATCCGACACCTTCAACACTCTTTTGGTTAATCCGACACCTTCGACACTCTTTTGGTGAATCCGACACCTTCGACACACTTTTGGTGAATCCGGCACCTTCGACACTCTTTTGGTGAATCCGACACCTTCGACACTCTTTTGGTGAATCCGACGCCTTCGACACTCTTTTGGTGAATCTGACACCTTCGACACTCTTTTGGTGAATCCGACACCTTCGACACTCCTTTGGTGAGTCCGACACCTTCGACACTCTTTTGGTGAATCCGACACCTTCGACACTCTTTTGGTGAATCCGACACCTTCGACACTCTTTTGGTGAATCCGACACCTTCGACACTCTTTTGGTGAATCTTTGAGTGTGTACCTCTGGAGAGCCTTGCGTATAACAGTTTCTGTTGTCCTACACATGTGTATTTTAGACGCGTTGAAAGCGTGTACAACAATATAATACAACCGTGTACTTTTGTCGTCGTGTACTTTTGTCGTCGTTTACTTTTGTTTTCGTGTACTTTTGGCGTCGTGTACTATTGTCGTCGTGCACTTTTGGCGTACTTTTAGCGTCGTTTACTTTTGGCGTCGTGTACTTTTGTCATCGTGTACTTTTGTCATCGTGTACTTTTAGCGTCATGTACTTTTGACGTCGTGTACTTTTGGCATCGTGCTGATGACTACGGGTATCCTTCTTGGCCGTCCCGACCGAATGACCCACTTTTGAGGTCAATATTTGAGTCGCGATTCACACCAGGACCGTTGGATCCCAACATCACTCATTGGACGATGCCCCGCTAAATAAGTCACACAAAAAGATAAGCAATTATTTGTCCTACATTTTAGAATGGAAGTAACCTCATTAGAGATAGTCCTAACATGGAGAGTGAAACATGGATAGTGAAACGATATGTCAATGACTCTGGATCCTCACTGTTGTTTCTTTGTCATTGTTTTCCCAGTGTTAATCGTATTAAATTTATTTATAGTGGACTGAGTTGAGATTGTAGGCGTGCACGTGGATCTTTAGAGCTTGAAAAAACAAAATGCATTAGTCCTCACCAATGTTGGCATGCGGGGGAAGTACAAGATCTAGCAAGATGGACAGTGTATGCATGATAATTCATCAACTTCTGATTTTAATAATTATTATTATTATTTTTTTTTAAACATTAATATTTTGGTCTAATTTGATTATTTTTTTAAAAACAGATTTTAGGCGTTAAAACCCCAGTCCCAAACATGAGCAGATCTCAAGGGGCAATCCATCTCTCTACGCCACTGGGTAAAATCATTTGCGAAATCGTGCACTTGCAAAATGACAACGGACAGAACAAACGTCTCTTCAGCGTCCACGTTGGATGGTTTCATATGACCGCTAACTTTAAGTGACTTCTATTTACGACATCAAATGAACTACAGAGAATATTTACTCCGGCCGCTATCTGTTGAAGGTTTCCCCCTAAAACTATTGTAAGTTGTACACGTCACAAGTTATAACTCATCTCGACCACTCTAAGTTTCACTTTTCAGAACACGTGACAAGTTACAATAACTAATCTCGACCCCACTGAGTTTCACTTTTCAGAACGCACGTGACAAGTTACAATAACTAATCTCGACCCCACTGAGTTTCACTTTTCAGAACACGTGACAAGTTACAATATCTAATCTCGACCCCACTGAGTTTCACTTTTCAGAACACGTGACAAGTTGCAATAACTAATCTCGACCCCCCTGAGTTTCACTTTTCAGAACGCACGTGACAAGTTACAATAACTAATCTCGACCCCACTGAGTTTCACTTTTCAGAACACGTGACAAGTTACAATATCTAATCTCGACCCCACTGAGTTTCACTTTTCAGAACACGTGACAAGTTGCAATAACTAATCTCGACCCCCCTGAGTTTCACTTTTCAGAACACACACGAGTTAAACTAGCAGTAATCTTATAAACTTCTTACCCCCCCCCCCAAAGAAAACCAAAAGACCCTTTCAGTGCGTGATTCTAGAAAGTCCAATTTTGATCGCTTTAAATGTCTTAAAATTAAAGACACTTGGCAAAGTCTCAGCTCTGTAACACGTGAGCAATGGTCGAAAACAAGCTCGCAAAGATTTGAATCGCCACCAATCAGACAATGCTGAAGTCAAGTTCAGTGGAATTTTTAAAAACAAAATAAAACGCGTGGTCAGCACCATTGTGACCATCAGATGATCGTTGATTTGTTGGTTGTGTTTTTTTTTAAATTTTATTTTCATGTTAGATCTAATGATTTTTATCGAGTTGTCGTAACTGTGTTTTTCTGTTGTAGAATTATAATGATTATTTTTGTTTACATTAAACTAATCTTTGGAACACTATGTCCGCAGGATTATAATTATGTCCTTTCTAAGCCTAGAGCCAACAATTCTTGATTTTTGACGTCTTTATACAAGTTTTTTTTTTTTTNTATATATATATATATATATATATATATATATATATAAAGGTTTTATAAACTCACCCTCAATTTAATATTCTTTACAATGTTTGATTAATATTTTATATATTTATACTGTTATAACTGTTTTAAGGCAAGAAAATGCTTATTAGACCGCAGAAATAATTAAAATAATACATATATTTAAAAAAATACAGCAAAAATACCGCGACTTAGCGAAAAAATCCGAGATACAAAATTAAATATATACAAAGTAAAAAATCCGCGAAGAAGTTAGACTGCAAAAAGTGAACACGCGATATAGACGAGGGATCACTGTAGCAAGTCACAAATAAATCAAACGACCCAGCTAGGTGGCAGTCACATTCCTGGCGTTACAGCTGTGGCAAAACTTCCATCATTCTGACTCTATATCTGTACTATAAATATATGAACTATTGATTTACGAGAGATGAGCTCCCAAAACTGCAGCACACTCACACACCGTGTCTAGCAGCGATTGCAAACTTAACTTCAGCTCAAGCTGATACGCCTACACACCGTGTATCAACAAAAACTGACCCTGCATCTGTTGGACCTACAAAAAAACAACAACACAACCACAAGAGCAGTGGTTCCCAACCTTCCTAATGCTGCGACCCTTTAAAACAGTTCCCCTTTGGCTTACTCCCCCCCCCCCCAACCACGATAAAATTATTTCCGTTGCTACTTCATCCATACGTGTTTTCCGATGGCCTAAGGCAACCCCAATTTAAGGGTCGTTCGATCCCCAAAGGGGTCACGACCCACAGGTGGAGAAACGTTGAATTAGAAGCATATTGTGAAAAGAGAACAAACGTTGGTGTCATGAGTGTGGGGTAAAGAATGATGTGGCGGGGGTGTTTCAACTGCGGGCCGCGGGCCAGATCCGGCCCTCATTGGGAATAAAACACTGCCCGCCTGGGCGTCGTTCAGTTACCCATTGGTTGTTTCCTATTTAAATACTAATTATATTTATTACAACTGTTCTTCGTTTAAAAGAATGCATTGGTTTGTTCCTCTTTTTGTCCCCCTTTCTTTTTTTTTCTTTATTAAAGCTAAGATATGTGAAGCGTTCATAGGCATTCGTTAATATTTTTAAAAGCTGAATCAGGTCCCCCCAACAGTGTAAGAGGGATAGTGAACGGGTCCACCAGCAGTGTCTGAGGGATAGTGAACGGGTCCCCCAACAGTGTCTGAGGGATAGTGAACAGGTCCCCAACAGTGTCTGAGGGATAGTGAACAGGTCCCCCAACAGTGTCTGAGGGATAGTGAACGGGTCCCCCAACAGTGTCTGAGGGATAGTGAACGGGTCCCCAACAGTGTCTTAGGGATAGTGAACCGGTCCCCCAACAGTGTCTGAGGGATAGTGAACGGGTCCCCCAACAGTGTCTGAGGGATAGTGAACGGGTCCCCCAACAGTGTCTGAGGGATAGTGAACGGGTCCCCCAACAGTGTCTGAGGGATAGTGAACGGGTCACCACATGTCTAAAGAAAAAATGAACCGGCCCCCTGTTTAAAAAAAAAACAAAAAAAAAACAAGCTCTACTTATTCCCCTCTCTATTTTAATTATTAGTTTGAATTTAGCTTTGAATATTCCTACCTCATAGAGGCGCACCTAGGGTGTGGCAAGACACTGCATGGGCCTTGGATCCCAGTGCCAAAGTGAAGAAGTGTGTGTAAAAAAAAATATATGTCGGGGGGAGGGGGGGTTGCAAATTCGGTGCGCCCGACAAAAATTTTTTTTAACCAATAATCGTTATTTCCGAATCGAATAAAAGCATTACCAGCCTAAGCCTTACGTGTACTTGATTTTCATTTCTTTTCTAAATCTTATTTCATGAAATATAAATTTAAACCATGCATATATAGTGCACGTTATTTAAAGTAACAATCATTCCAGTGTATATATAACTAGCCCAAACACGATGGATAACCCTGGATACTAAATGTTTTACAGGCAATCAAAAGTGTGAAATTCATTCAATGAACACGCGGGATAGCTCACGATTTTACAGCTTGTTAATTATTAAAAGTATGAAAATAATTCCATAAACATATTTTTTTTATAACGAGCTACTATCATGTTGGATAATGAAGTTAAACCGCAACGCTGTCTCCCCAGCGTAGTCTGTCTGTTTTTGTTTTTTTGTTTGTCTTTTTTAAATTG
Source organism: Lymnaea stagnalis (assembly GCA_964033795.1). Taxonomy (NCBI): domain Eukaryota; kingdom Metazoa; phylum Mollusca; class Gastropoda; family Lymnaeidae; genus Lymnaea; species Lymnaea stagnalis. The sequence goes on along the minus strand of CAXITT010000583.1, from coordinate 267,195 downwards.
TTGGACAGGACACATTAAGAGGATGCAGTGTTGGAGAGCAGCAAACGTGATTTACAGTCAGAAACCTAGGGACATGCAGCTCACCGGTCAGCCAAGACTGAAATGAATCGACGATGTAGAGAAGGGTTCACACCAGTTGGGGGTTCGCGAATATAGGCGGAAAGCCGTGGATCGATCCGAATGGAAAGATTGGCTGTGAAGCAGGCCAGAGCCCCTGCATACATGGACTGTAAAGCCACTGATGATGATGAAGTAACGATGACCGGTGAGTATAATAGTTGACCCAACGCGAGTATCTAAAGGAAAATAAACATGTTCCATTATTACAGAAGTTATGTAAGGGTTTAGCTTATATATAAGTGGACAGTTCTGGCGCCCTGGGTCTACGTGAGAGAGGCCAGGGCATGCAGTACAATCTCGACGTATTAGTTATGTCTGCAAATATCCCGTGCCGAATTTTATTAAAACACTTATCAACATGATCGGTAATGAAGGGAAAGCACCCATACAAAAAAACAAATAATACAATGTACTCAACAAAATAAGGATTAATTAAACAGGATTAAGTTTTAGCATACATATTGTATGTGCATTTTTTATTATTGTATTTTATATTAGTAAACAATGTTCCAACTGTTCATAAAAAATATTTTAAAAATATTACACACCAAACGGACATGTATTATTTTTTTTTTTTAAAGTCCTCATTTGGCTCAGTTACCTGCAACAGGCGTAGCGAGGGTGTTTTGCGCCCGGGGACAACATCCATTTCAAGGCGCCCCCTTTTTTTTCAACTCTCAAGCCCATTATTTTCATCAATAAAATAATATCAAAGCATATTTTGGCGCCCCTAACTAGCTGGCGCCCGTGGACATCTGTCCCCCCTGCCCCCCCCCCTCGCTACGCCTCTGGTTATCTGGAATTTTATTTCAACACTGATTTTTTGAGGGTAGGGGCTGAAAATGTGACACATTTGTGTTGTCATCGACAACGAGTCTATGTGCCAAGTTTCAGCCCTATGGGTTTGACGGAAGTGGCTCCATTAGACGACCGAAGATTTTGGCCATATATCCAGCCCGGAAAGAAACACACGAACAAAAGCGAAGTCAGTTTTAAAGAATTTAAAAATATGCGCGCGGCCACGTCAAGAAAGGCCAGATAGACTGGTGAAATAAGTTAAAGTAAACAGATTTGCCGTCTGCAAGTTGGTTCTTCCATAGTTCACAATCGAGCGGGCTGCCTAGAAGGGACCGATAGAGGGAGGCCTTGCGTGTGTGTGTGGTGATTCTGCAAGGAGAATCGATGCAATGAATTTATCGAGTTATTTAATCCCCTTTTGTACTATTCGTTTATCATGGACGGTTTGTTTATTGTTGGGTTTTCTTTTTTTTTTTTTTTGGTGTTCTTCATGATCAGGGGGCCATCCTTAAGAACAGTTCCGACCTTGTATTTTCGAAACTATGGTTGTTTTTTTTTTTGGTGGTTTTTTTTTATGTGAACATAGCGGATAGGACAATTAAGTCTGAGTTGGGTACTGACTCTGATACGCACACCTGTCACATACCCGGACCCGGGAAACAACTGCATTGGGTCGCATTGGGTCCGAGTGTTTTTAAAAATAGAGTTATCTTTCCATTTTCTATAATGTGTTCGATCCGATGGGGATCACTTAGACTTATTTACTTGTTTGATCATTTGACCTGAATTAAATACATAAGGATGGACAGCTGACCAGCGATTGATGCGAAACTAAATGTAAGCCAAGTGAAACAGCAAAGCTCTGACAATGGAAATGTACTTACTTCGAATTGTGTGTAATTATTTTTCTTAGCAAGATGCAAATCTTTGGTTATCACTATGTCACTTTCTGTTCATAATTAATTCTTCAGTTCACATGATGACTGGCTGATGATGCTGAACAGTCAAAGTTTTTTATGTATGTGTGTGTTTGAGTGTTTGTATGTGTGTGTGTTTGTGAATGATTTCTAGGTTTCCCTAAAAAAAAAACCCTCAATAACAGAAATATAATTTAACACTCAACTTATAAGTGAAGCGATTGGCTTAAGGCAGCGGTTCTCAACCTGTGGGTTGCGACCCCTTTGGGAGTCGCGGGACCCTTTCCCAGGGGTCACCTAAGACCATCTGAAAACACATATCCTTACAGCTATGAAGTAGCAAGAAAAATAATTATGTGGCTGGGGGTCGCCACGACACGAGAAACTGTATTAGAGGGTCGCGGCACAAGAATGGCTGAGAACCACTGGCTTAAGGGATGGAAGGCTTAGATTGGTATGGCCATGAAGATGATATAATTATGTATTTGAACAAAATGCGTACATTGTTATCAGAAAGATGACAACTGCTACCAACCAGCGACCAGCAACCCTAATGCATCGATCGAAGATCCGCGCCATGTTTGATTTTTGTTTTGTTTAGTGGTTTGTTAACTTGTGGGTCACGACCTTCTCTGGGGTTAAAGGACAATATGTCAGGGGTCGCTTGAGAACTTCAGAAATTTGAGAAGGAAAAAGTGGGTAGGGGATGTAAAATGTGTTTTTTTTTTTTTTTAAATTTGACATTCCATTTTAAAATTTAAATATTATTTACAGAGATTGTACTTTTACTTATTGTTACTACACTATGACTTCACTACAGCTACATACTTTAAATTAAAAAAAATTGTAACACCCGGACCAGGACCCACCGGGTATTTTCTCATTATACCCGGACCAGGACCCACCGGGAATTTTCTCATTATACCCGGACCAGGACCCACCGGGAATTTTCTCATTATACCCGACCCAGGACCCACTGGGTATTTTCTTATTATACCGGACCAGGACCCACCGGGTATTTTCTCATTATACCCGGACCAGGACCCGCCGGGAATTTTCTCA
>CAXITT010000583.1:242974-263157 GCA_964033795.1 Lymnaea stagnalis | reverse complement strand
AAAATTAACCCAAAAATTATTAATTTACAAAAAAAAAAAATTTAAAAAAAAAAAAGAACTTTAATTTTAAAATAATCCAACACAGAAATCTAAATCAAATTTAAAAAAAAAAGAAAAAGAAATAAGGATCAAACGAAAAAAAAACAAAAAAACAAAAAACAAACTTGGCTTGGCTCAAGTCCCGGTGCCTGGCTACTAATACTGTGATTAATTACCGAAGGGAACAATGCTGGGGACTGTATGTAAGAGTGGAGTCGTCCAGGGCGCCACGCGGCACTCACACATGTTGCACTGATATCGATTACCGAATTAGGACCCGATCGCGGTGCACGCGCCGGGGCTTCAAGGCGAAACCAGCATGTCGCGAGACTCTCTTCAAACACGTCTATCTTCGCGAGATTCGGCCGTAGGCAATTCGTTTGTTCGCGTTTTTTAATATTCAGCCCCCCCCACCCACCCACACACCACACCCTCACCCACACACACCACATTTCCCCCAAAGAAAGAAAAGAAGGGGAAAAAACACGGCTTAAATTCAAGGCGTTTAAGTTTAAGAAATATCAAAATGGGTTTTCAAATGTAGTATGTTATTATAAGAATGTTTTTGTATTAAAACTTTTTAAAAAAAAAACAATCAAATTTATTAATAATTTTAAAATATTACAAAAATGTATGCATTATCATACGCAAATTAAATAAATTAGTAGATAAAATTCAAAGGGCTTTATTATGTAAAATAAATATTTAGCAAATAATATATTTAAAAAAAAATTATATATATGTATACATAACAGTTATATATATATGCAAGTTACTGAAGTGGTTGGTTGTAGATTGTGGCCGTTGGTTATGGGTCTTGAGTTTATATTTTTTAGGGAAAAGTATTAAAGACATATAAAAATCCTTTATTGAATTAGAGGACGCATCTCTACAAGCAGGGCTGGAAGTTAACAACCAAAAAAAAAAAAACAAAATACATCAACTTTTGAAAAAGTAAATATTTCAAATACCTAGGATCGTTGCTAAATGAAAGAAACTAATTACTAACAGAAATAAAAGAAAAAATATCAGCCGGAAACATGGCATACTTCAGGAGTCAGAAAATACTCAAAAGTAAAAACATTACAAGAGAAACAAAGAAAACTATTTATAAAACTGTAACCAGACCAGTTGTAACATATGCAAGTGAAACTTGGACCCTTACAAAAACAGCAGAAAACCTATTAAACACATGGGAGAGGAAAGTTCTCAGGAAAATATATGGGCCAACAAAGGATGAATATAGATGGAGAATACGAACCGACCAGGAAATAGACAGTCTATACCAGGATGCCACGGTAGTAGCAGAAAAAAAAAGGGGCAGGCTACGCTGGGCAGGACACCTAGAGAGAATGCCAAATGACAGAGGAACGAATAGGGTACATCACCAATAACCCAGAGGAAAAAGGCTCAAAGGCAGACCGAGGCGTAGGTGGATAGATGATGTGGAAAAAGATCTACAGCAGTTTAAAAGTCCAAGCATGGAAAAGAAAGTCATTAGTTAGGTCTGAGTGGAAGGAAGTGATGAGGCAGGCCAAAGCCCTACATGGGCTGTAGCACCACAGGGATGGATGATGGATAGATATAAATTTATACATATAAATATACACATATCATTATCATGTCCCTTAGTCCTTGGACCGTTGGGGTGCCACAGATGACATGAGAACTATCCTTCTATACATATTATCGGACGTTCGCAGTTGTAAGTAACAAGCAAAACGTTATTTATTTATTTATTTTTTAAAGTACTGGAAAACAGATTTAACAAAGTCTCTAAAAATTTGGATTCTATTGACCCGTGGGCTGTGCTATTTGTGAGCTTGGGGGTCATCTCTCGGTTCATAGGATCACTGCTCAGATTATGGGTCTCGCTGATAGGAGAGCCTGATAGGGGCGGTAACATCTGGTACAGTAATATAGGCCTTTTTTTTATCCGCCTTTTGCTCTGTCCAAGCCACATTCACCCGCGTTTCGTATTCGTCATATCATACACACACACACACACACACATCAAAATCAATAATCTCTCCATGCTGACAATTAAATGTAGGATTCATAATTTCCCCCTTCCCCCCCCCCGGTCCCCCCCCCCCCCCCTTTCTAGTAGACCAAACATCCCTGTTTTGTCAGAGTTTTTGGTATAATTTCCATAAGATAATAATAAAGCACATGAGCGCCCATTCTACTGTGAACTAATGTGTATTTGTGTGAGATGTCAAGGTCACAACGACACAGTGCAAATTTTTTTCTTTTTTTTTCTTCTTCTTTTCTTTCTGTTTCATTACAACTTCGGTTAATCTTAATAGCCACGTCATCAAGCTTGGAACAGAGACGTTTTTAAACAAATCTATAGTTTTCCACGTCAACTGACCAAGACTTTAACAAAACTTAACGAGACATATCAAATTCAACGTTTTTCCCTGCTTTTATTCCAACTTATGATGAGGACTCGACTCCGAGAAAAGGTGAGGAGGACTCTGTTCACTAGACTAAGACAGTGGTTCTTAACCTGGGTTCGATCGAACCCCAGGGTTCGGGTGAGTCAGTTTCAGGGGTTCGGCAGAGGTCCCAACAAAATTAGAAAAAAAAAACATATTTTATTTTTCCTATTATAAGAAGGGTTCGGTGAATGTGCATATGAAACTGGTGGGGTTCAGTACCTCTAAAAAGGTTAAGAACCACTGGACTAAGATTATTTACGGCGTAAAAACCGCCCAGAATGCATTGGATTTGTGTAAAGGCGGGTGCAGATTGACCGTGAACCCAGGTCATTTAAAATCTTTTGGGTTTTTGTCCATAACCCTGTCGGATATAACAATCGAAAAAAATTAGATAATGACCGCGTCATTGACGTCTATTCATAACTGTTACTCTCTGTGTTAGTGTTTCCTTCTTCTTCCTCTTCCTTTTTCTGTTCCACCTTTTTTGTGTTTAGTTGCCTGGCGATCTCGCCTAAGCCATGTATTTGAACAACGTGAATAACAACTTTGATATGATCCTCGGAATAATTGTTTTTTTTTGTAAGTTAAATTTGAGCTTCTTTGTCATCCAAGCAAGACGAAATTCCTGACATGAGCTATGATTGCAGTAGTATCCATGAATTTATTGATGCACCGAGGAGCTAACGTCCCCCATATCGGCCAACGAGTTGTTTATAATCCGTGCATGACGTCTTTCCGGTGTACTCTTTTCTAAGTGTGGCGTGCAATCAGAAGGTATTGACAGAAAAGGCTTACACAGAAAGTACCTAACCCCCCACCCCCCCCCCCAAAAAAAAGTGACCGTCTAAATGCTAATGAGTTGAATCACACACCAAGACATATTGACCTATCGGGTCTTTTNACGTCCCCCATATCGGCCAACGAGTTGTTTATAATCCGTGCATGACGTCTTTCCGGTGTACTCTTTTCTAAGTGTGGCGTGCAATCAGAAGGTATTGACAGAAAAGGCTTACACAGAAAGTACCTAACCCCCCACCCCCCCCCCAAAAAAAAAGTGACCGTCTAAATGCTAATGAGTTGAATCACACACCAAGACATATTGACCTATCGGGTCTTTTCATCGGGCCAGTATGACGTCAAATGTGAAGTTCCCCGTTATCTCGCAGTGAAAAGTTCGAACTGCTGATCCCTCCTCCAATGAAGTTCCCCGATAAGACGAAGATCGTTAAAGACGTTGAAGCCACAGAGCATTAGAGATGGTGGTGCCCAGACACAGAGCATTAGAGATTGTGGTGCCCCAGAGACACAGCATTAGAGATGGTGGTGCCCAGACACAGAGCATTAGAGATGGTGGTGCCCAGAGATAGAGCATTAGAGATGGTGGTGGTGCCCAGAGACAGAGCATAAGAGATGGTGGTGGTGCCCAGAGACAGAGCATTAGAGATGGTGGTGCCCAGAGACAGAGCATAAGAGATGGTGGTGGTGCCCAGAGACAGAGCATAAGAGATGGTGGTGGTGCCCAGAGACAGAGCATTAGTGATGGTGGTGCCCAGAGACAGAGCATTAGAGATGTGGTGGTGCCCAGAGACAGAGCATTAGAGATGGTGGTGCCCAACGACAGAGCATTTGAGGTGGTGGTGCCCTGAGACAGAGCATTGGAGATGGTTGTGGTGCCCAGAGACAGAGCATTAGAGGTGGTGGTGCCCAGAGACAGAGCATATGAGATGGTGGTGGTGCCCAGAGACAGAGCATTAGAGATGGTGGTGCCCAGACACTGATCATTAGAGGTGGTGGTGCCCAGAGACAGATCATTAGAGGTTGTGGTGCCCAGAGACAGAGCATAAGAGATGGTGGTGGTGCCCAGAGACAGAGCATTAGAGATGATTGTGCCCAGAGACAGAGCATTAGAGATGGTGGTGCCCAGAGACAGAGCATAAGAGATGGTGGTGGTGCCCAGAGACAGAGCATTAGAGATGGTGGTGCCTCGAGACAGAGCATTAATGGTGTTGGTGCCCAGAGACAAAGCATTAGAGATGTGGTGGTTCTCAGAGACAGAGCATTAGAGGTGGTGGTGCCCAGAGACGGAGCATTAGAGATGGTGGTGCCCAGAGACAGGGCATTAGAGATGGTGGTGCCCAGAGACAGAGCATTCAAGATGGTGGTGCCCAGAGACAGAGCATTAGAGATGGTGGTGCCCAGAAACAGAGCATTAGAGGTGGTTGTGTCTAGTGACAGATCTCTGTATCATAGTTCTGATGCCCGACTCCCTACTGAAAAACAAAATATTTTACACCCACTAATGGATTTATTAAAAAACGTTAAAAAACGAAGTGTTATACTTCTATTTACGTGAAACGACTGCATCAAGAGAGCGCGAGTCAAATAGCCAAGAACCATCAAACTCATGGGATTGGTCTCAAGAATTCACAAAGTGTCTAGCTCAGACTTAAAGAGAAGATTCAGCCGTTTGGATTTTTGTCAGGAAACAATAAATATAATGACTATAATACTTTTCTACATATATTTTTTTTCTAAAGAAGAAGATAGAATCGTACACGTTGTACATAAAAAAAAATAACGGTGACAGCCATAATTAAAGCCATAGTCTCGTGAAATATGGTGAGTCTTATCCAAGCTGTTACTAACGTTTTAGCCTCTCGGTCCGGGGCAACAGCTTTCTGAGCGCACCTTCCATCCCATGTAAGTATAAGTGGCACAATACCGCCGGGAGAACGTCACTGCAAAATTTTCAGTTTTATCATATTAACCCATTGTTTTGATAAAATACACCGTGCTTGTACGCCTGCTTACTCGTACGCCTGTTGACTTGTACGCCTGTTTACTTTTACTGTACGCCTTGGACGAAACCCGTGGAGTCGAACAGCGGCCAGAGAGGTGAGGCATCCGAGTTACGCAAATCCTGTTTTAATTAAGCCTGGCGTCTCGTCATCTAGGGATCTGATGTTGAGAGAAAAGGGAACGGCAGGGCACTGAGGAGGATTTAATTATCGGCGACTCCCGTTTAGAGAATCGACCCCCCGAGTCATTTTCCTCAACAGAAGTCAATTTTGATGAAAAGCATTTGCATAAAAGGGGGCACCTCTATCGACCACTTGTCAATGGTATAACGGCCGGCTACGAAATCTCGAGCCAATCGAAAAGCAAAGAAGAAGAAAAAAAGGAAGGGGAGAAACAATTTTTCCGAGAGGCGAAAACAAAACGGGAGCTTTCTTGAAACGTTTCAAGTCTCCACCAAGCCGGGAGGTCTTGATAGCAGGCGTTCGATTGGAAGGATATGACATGGTATATCACAGAACAGGTTGCTCCCATGCCTTCGGTACAGGACGTCACCAGAGCATCGACGCCCCAGTACAGCGAAGATCAGTACGCGAGCCCAAGTAACTTTTTACTGCAGCCAGGGCTGGACGCCGGTACGCTAGACGCGTCAACCTACACCTACCTGCATACGATATCGGAGCCGCTCGGCTGTTACCAGCAGCCGTACGGCGTCCACAGCGTCAACCCGGCAGGAACCGCGTACCAGCACCAGCAGCACTTTCGGGAGAATACTTTCGTGTGGGTCGGCGCGAACAACTTCTACCCGTCCTGCGAACAGAGATCCCAGAGCGAACCTTACAGCCCGCAGCGCCATCACGGCCAGCGAAGACTTGCGGGCGAGAGATCGGAGAAGGCCGGGCGAAGGCGCCGCGCCCCAACCGTGGCTCAGAGACGGGCGGCCAACATCAGGGAACGTCGGCGAATGTACAACCTGAACGAGGCGTTCGACTGTCTACGACAGCGGATCCCGACGTTTGCCTACGAGAAGCGGCTGTCGAGGATCGAAACATTGCGCCTGGCCATCTCTTACATTTCCTTCATGGCGGGGATCGTCAACGGGGAGGACCCCAGCACCCTCAGGGTCGGCTCGTACGACTCCGGGTTGTGCCGACCCGCCGCTCTGACCCAAACCACCCTGCGAGACGGAGACTCCGTCGCGGAGTCGCGGAGCAGTGAGAACGATTACGACGACGGCAAGGACGACGACGAGGATGAGGAAGGGGAGGATGGAGTGAGTGGTAACGAGGAGGAGGAGGACAGTGAGGACTCGAGCCCTGACGACACACGGTGCGATCAAAGTGTGCTCAGCGTGTAAGCGAGATGCGTGCTAAGGGAAATGCGTGTTTAAAAAAATATATTAAAAAAAGGAACAAATACTTTCATGATCTTCAGCAGAGTGATGAGTTCGAGAAGTCGACCAGTCGTGTTGTGGCTAAATCTGATACACGAACAAGGACGTTGAACAAGAAGTGACGGCGTCTTCATTGTTGATTTGTGAATAAAGTCAGTGCCCTTTATAGCTGTTGGTGTGGCATTCGCAATCCAGTGGTGGATTAACTTTCGGACGTTCCACTGTGGTTTTGTTCACAGGCCTGCTGTGCGTACGCTTCTTTGTGATGGAGTTTAGTTGTGTACGCGGGAACCTCTCGGTGGTAGAGCTCAAGCGTGTTAGCACTCATCGAAACTCCTAGCTTTATCAAATAAATACAAACTGTTCTAATGGACTCCAAGCACCGAGGAGTTAAAAAGTATTATACTAGTTCTGTGTTATTGTATTTTTTTTTATTACTTGTTTACTGTTCATGTTTCTGCATGTCTAGTAGGCACGTTTCTCGTTAATGACAGAATATCAGCATTAATTAACATCTCGTGACTGAATTATACAACGTATGGTGTATAATTATGTTTTTTTAATTTATATTCATAACCCCCCCCCCCCCACACACACACACACACACACAAGACACTAAACCAACGATCATAAAACTGAAACAGAGCTGGAAACCTATGTCGGGTTGGAAGAACCAGCAACATTATACTATAGGGTTAACTAAACGCCTCTCTTTCACAGTGTCATCTCAGAGTTTGACGGTTCTCTCTCTCACAGTGTCATCTCAGAGTTTGACGGTTCTCTCTCTCACAGTGTCATCTTAGAGTTTGACGGTTCTCTCTCTCAAAGTGTCATCTCAGAGTTTGACGGTTCTCTCTCTCACAGTGTCATCTTAGAGTTTGACGGTTCTCTCTCTCACAGTGTCATCTCATAGTTTGACGGTTCTCTCTCTCACAGTGTCATTTTAGAGTTTGACGGTTCTCTCTCTCATAGTGTCATTTTAGAGTTTGACGGTTCTCTCTCTCACAGTGTCATCTCAGAGTTTGACGGTTCCCCTCTCACGGTGTCATCTAAAAGTTTGACGGTTCTCTCTCTCACAGTGTCATCTTTGAGTTTGACGGTCTCCCTCTCACGGTGTCATCTAAAAGTTTGACGGTTCTCTCTCTCACAGTGTCATCTTAGAGTTTGACGGTTCTCTCTCTCACAGTGTCATCACAGAGTTTGACGGTTTTCTCTCTCACAGTGTCATCTCAGAGTTTGACGGTTCTCTCTCTCTCACAGTGTCATCTTAGAGTTTGACGGTTCTCTCTCTCACAGTGTCATCACAGAGTTTGACGGTTCTCTCTCTCTCAGTGTCATCTCAGAGTTTGACGGTTCTCTCTCTCTCACAGTGTCATCTTAGAGTTTGACGGTTCTCTCTCTCACAGTGTCATCTCAGAGTTTGACGGTTCTCTATCACATCGTGATCCTAGCCTAGACTGCTTGACGTTTCTTTTCCTTTCTCAGCGTGATCCCTGAGTGACGTAGTGTAGGCCACTAAACGCCTCTTCTCTCTCCTAGAGTACGCTACTAGACGACTCTTCTCTCTCCTAGAGTACGCTACTAGACGCCTCTAGAGCCAACAGTAGTGTACACCAAGTAGTTGTGGACCATTGAATGTCATTGTGCTAATCAGTGAACACACGGGGACAAAGACTTACTTCACCAACAGATCCACTAACACCAATAGTGAACACACGGGTACAAAGACTTACTTCACCAACAGTTCCACTAACACCAATAGTGAACATACGGGGACAAAGACTTACTTCACAAACAGATCTACTAATACCAATAGTGAACACACGGGGACAAACACTTACTTCACCAACACATCTACTAATACCAATAGTGAACACACGGGGACAAAGACTTACTTCACCAACACATCTACTAATACCAATAGTGAACACAAGGGGACAAAGACTTACTTCACCAACACATCCACTAACACCAATAGTGAACACACGGGGACAAAGACTAACTTCACCAACACATCTACTAATACCAATAGTGAACACACGGGGACAAAGACTTACTTCACAACACATCTACTAATACCAATAGTGAACACACGGGGACAAAGACTTACTTCACCAATTCATCCACTAACACCAATAGTGAACAGACGGGGATAAAGACTTACTTCACCAACACATCCACAAATACCAATAGTGAACACACGGGGACAAAGACTTACTTCACCAACACATCTACTAACACCAGTAGTAAACACACGGGGACAAAGACTTACTTCACCAACACATCTACTAATACCAATAGTGAACACACGGGGACAAAGACTTACTTCACCAACACATCTACTAACACCAATAGTGAACACACGGGGACAAAGACTTACTTCACAACACATCTACTAACACCAGTAGTAAACATACGGGGACAAAGACTTACTTCACAACACATCTACTAACACCAGTAGTAAACACACGGGGACAAAGACTTACTTCACCAACACATCTACTAATACCAATAGTGAACACAAGGGGACAAAGACTTACTTCACCAACACATCTACTAACACCAATAGTGAACACACGGGGACAAAGACTTACTTCACCAACACATCTACTAACACCAGTAGTAAACACACGGGGACAAAGAATTACTTCATAACACATCCACTAATACCAATAGTGAACACACGGAGACAAAGACTTACTTCACAACACATCTACTAACACCAATAGTGAACACACGGAGACAAGAATTACTTCACAACACATCTACTAATACAAAAAGTGCAACACACGGAGACAAAGACTTACTTCACCAATACATCTACTAACACCAATAGTAAACACACGGAGACAAAGACTTACTTCACAACACATCTACTAATACCAATAGTGAACACACGGAGACAAGACTTACTTCACAACACATCTACTAATACCAATAGTGAACACACGGAGACAAAGACTTACTTCACCAACACATCTACTAACACCAATAGTGAACACACGGAGACAAAGACTTACTTCACCAACACATCTATTAACACCAATAGTGAACACACGGAGACAAAGACTTACTTCATCTACTAACACCAATAGTGAACACACGGAGACAAGGCTTACTTGACAACACATCTACTAATACAAATAGTGCAACACACGGAGACAAAGACTTACTTCACCAACACATTTACTAACACCAGTAGTAAACACACGGAGATAAAGACTTACTTCACCAACACATCTACTAATGCCAATAGTGAACACACGGGGACAAAGACTTACTTCACCAATTCATCCACTAACACCAATAGTGAACACACGGGGACAAAGACTTACTTCACCAACACATCTACTAATACCAATAGTTAACACACGGGGACAAAGACTTACTTCACCAACACATCTACTAATACCAATAGTGAACACACGGGGACAAAGACTTACTTCACCAACACATCTACTAACACCAGTAGTAAGCACACGGAGACAAAGACTTACTTCACCAACACATCTACTAAAACCAATAGTGAACACACGGAGACAAAGACTTACTTCACCAACACATCTACTAATACCAATAGTGAACACATGGAGACAAAGACTTACTTCACAACACATCTACTAACACCAATAGTGAACACACGGAGACAAAGACTTACTTCACAACACATCTACTAACACCAATAGTGAACACACGGGGACAAAGACTTACTTCACCAACACATCTACTAACACAATAGTGAACACACGGAGACAAAGACTTACTTCACAACACATCTACTAACACCAATAGTGAACACACGGGGACAAAGACTTACTTCACCAACACATCTACTAATACAAATAGTGCAACACACGTCACAGAGCGTTGTCACTCTAATGAACACCTGCATGCGCTGTGGTTTTTTGGTTGTTGTTTTTATAATGCACAAAGCATGGCAGTGTTTATAGAGAGAAGAATTGTTTTTAAAATCTTCCATTAAAAAAGTAAATACTATAATTAAGACTTATAGCGAATGCTTTGTTAATATAATTTATATATAGATCCATGATGTGCAATCATAGTTGAGTTACGACTCAAAGAAAACTTTTTTGAGACTTCACCATAATTTAATGTTTTGTGTTTGCATAGACAGGGGCTACCCGGTAAGACAGGATTGAAATTGTTTTAAAATAAGTTTTTTTTCTTTCCTAAAATAAACATTATTTAAAAAACAACTTTCCTAGCGTATGGAGTTACACGTACGTTATAATATTTCTCCACAGCTTTAACGTGAAAAATGTAAACATACCCCATTTCACCAATAAGACTATCTATATAATGATCTTTATCACAGCGCCATGAGTTATGTGCGACACTTGGGTATTCTAGCTGGTGTTGTTGTCACAAGAGGCGTAGCAAGGTTGTGGCGAGACACACGGCGAGTGGAACAAAGAATTACATTTTTTTGGTTTGTTTTGTTTTTGTTTAAAGTTGCAAACAATTCTTCGTTCGTGCTTATTCTAATTAAATAATCTCTCAATAAGTATCTTTGTGTACCATGAATTTGAAAAAAACCAAACACATGTATGTAAACCTGGCTTGGATTCTATCTTATTCTTGTAGATCAGTGGTTCTTAACCTTCCTAATACCTCGACCCTTTAATACAGTGCCTCATGTTGTGGGCACCCCCACTAGTAAACAATTTTTCGTTGCTACTTCTTAAATATGTGTTATCAGATGGTCTTAGGCGACCCTTGTGTAAGGGTCATTCGACCCCAAAGCGTGTCGCGAACCACAGATTGGGGACCGCTTTTTTTAAAAGATAATTATGTCTTTTTAGATGGCACTTACATTCATTTATATATTTTTATAGATGAGCGGTTCTCAACCTAACCTTTTCCCAAGAATTGGCATCAAAGTAAGATGGCATCTATAACAACATTAATCTCACGCAATACAATGTTTTAGCAAAGTGTCCTAAAGGACGCTGCCACTAATTGAAGACACCAACGTTTTTTTTAGAACCGCTGAGCTGTGTTACAGAAGTAGGCTACTTCTTGTATTACTCTACGTGTGTGTCGTTATACAAAAGTATTAGAAGTTGAAAGCCGCTCATGTTGAACATAAGATGACAATGACGCGCTCTAGATTATGCTCAGAGACATCGAGCTGCCCGCATACCAACACGTAATCTTCTGTTGTTTTTTGTTTTGGTTCAAAAGTCAATGCCGTAATATATTATGGAATACTGACACATTCAGGGCAGTGTTTTACCTGTAACATTGGACACACAAAGATCAGTATTAAACAAAATGTACACTTATCTGAGAATGTTTTTTAATTTATTTTTTTTTGTTCTTGTTTTTTGTTGTTGCTTTGTTAAATATTTTTTGTTTTGTTTCTTGAAAGTTATGTTTCAAAATTAATCCTCTATTTTCTTAGTTTTAAAGCAATTTATTCCCCGTGTTTAATTTATTAAGACTCTAACCTCTTAAAGCATCTCGAACTAGTGTTTAATATTATTTTTTTAAAAGGTGGTTTGAGGGTATTGTTTACTTGAAATCGCCCTGATATAGGAAGCGGCTGTCGGTGCTGTATACTAAACCACCTTTCTACAAAACTAAATTATTTTGTAACATTAATGCTCGGTGACCGAAGATCCCATTTTCATTCGTTTCCTTAAAATAACTAAAATTAAATTTAATTTTAAAAGGCAACAACTATATCTCTTCAGTATGAGTTCATGAGGTCATTCACTCAGCTGATGTGCTATCTCTTCAGTATGAGTTCATGAGGTCATTCACTCAGCTGATGCGTAATCTCTTCAGTGTGAGTTCATGAGGTAATTCACTCAGCTGATGTGTAATCTCTTCAGTATGAGTTCATGAGGTCATTCACTCAGCTGATATGTTATCTCTTTAGTATGAGTTCATGAGGTCATTCACTCAGCTGATGTGTAATCTCTTCAGTATGAGTTCATGAGGTCATTCACTCAGCTGATGTGTTGCTAGTTATGTTTTACTTACACAATTCAGTTTTACTAAAGGGAGAAAAAAAAGAGAGAATTAATTCATGCATTTGTATAATAGAGTTTCTCATTACGAAATGAAAAAAAAAAATATACCGGTATACAACTCTTCTTATATACTTATCTGGGTAACATTTTTTTGAAAAATAAAATTAATTAATTTATGTTTAAAATGAAATATGTTGTTCGCTTTACAAATAAGTCAATTAAAGCGCTTCCTTCGGAGTCTGTAATTCAAAAGTGTTTGGTAGCTCAGTTTAAAAATATTGATAGTCACTGTTTTTTGGGGTTAATACACTACTCGTTTAATATTTAAATATTTTACATCTGACACTTCTTTGAATAAATACAAATTACTTGCGTATAAAATGCGAAAAGACTTTTGAGCTTCCTTTAACTGCCATAACAAACAAACAAAAATGTAACTCTTTTTTTTCTTCTTCTTCTTTCTTTTCGACCAGCTAAACCGTAACGGGTTTCAAGTTTTTAAAATCAAAATGCAAATATTTTTTATATATTTATATATTTTATTTTTGTTTAAATGAGGGTGGTAAAAAATATGCTATTTCCCTTGTGCAATTCCCCACACTAGAGATTTCAGTTTAATAAATAAATAACTTTAGAAAAAAAAAAAAAATTTTAAACACTCCCCTCTTTAAATATGCTGATGGCATGTCTTTTCTCGTTTGAAGAGTTCAATGTTGACATAATATCTCTTGAGTTTTTTTTTCCCCCCATTCTGTTTCTCTCCTTTCTTTAAGCTAAAACTCAATACAAGCAATCGGTGTCACACTGGTAGACTGAATGGAGGCTGCGCAAGCAGCTGAGTGGGTAGCATAAATTGCTTTGAGATGTTTCTTAACAGTCTCTAAACACAAACTCTCGTCCCCCCCAATTCTTTGGGGCAGCGTCCCCGCCACTTAGGAAAACTAAGGTTATGTATTGTACCGACAAGGCTACCCGGTGCATGCTAAACAATAACAGGCCAGCGTGGGATTTTTTTATTAATTTTTTTTTTCTTCTGGATTTAACAAGAAAAAAAAAATCTAAAGACATATCTAGTGATCTAATAAGACCAGATACAATTTTTTAGCGACCCGGCCTCAAAATATTATTTTGATAAAACAGTATCATTTAAATCATGTCGACAGAGCGTAAGACAGTGTAGACCAGCGGCTCTCAACCTGTGGGTCGCGACCCCTTTGGCGGTCGAACGACCCTTACACAGTGGTCGCCTCAGACCACCGGAAAACACATATTTATGAAGTAGAGACGAAAATGGTGTTATGGTTGAGGAACTGTGTTAAAGGGTCGCGGCATTAGGAAGGTTGAGAACCACTGGTGTAGACTATTATAAACGTCAGATGATATCTCTCTTCCGAACGGCGCTTGGGGCTGACGTTCCGAAATCTTGGCTTTCAACGCGGTCCCTGTGTTTGCTGATTGCAAAGAACAATGGAGATACTTTCTTAGGCTGAGTAGGCACAATACCCTAGGTCTGAGAAATTTTTGGGGTGGCTTAATGAACGAGAAAATTATCTAGAGGAAAAATCACATATTTGGACAGGGACATATACAGAACTTAAAAATGGCTGAGAAAAAGACAGATCTTTAAATAACACTTCTGGTATAACAGCTCTACTGTAATGGATGATCA
Organism: Lymnaea stagnalis; assembly: GCA_964033795.1. Classification (NCBI taxonomy): domain Eukaryota; kingdom Metazoa; phylum Mollusca; class Gastropoda; family Lymnaeidae; genus Lymnaea; species Lymnaea stagnalis. Next base: position 248,817 of record CAXITT010000583.1, on the reverse strand, counting down.
ATTCATGATATTGATCATTCCGGCAAGAGGCCATTATTAATATGATTGGGACAGTTGGGTATTTAATGTGGTCATTTCGATGCATAAATTTTGATGACCCGTGGTCTAGCAACATGATGACAAATCAGGGTATCTAGAGGTGATGTTCCGTGATCTAGCGACATGATGACAAATCAGGGTATCTAGAGGTCATCCACCATCTCCTGCATTTAATACCGAAAAAATGAACTCGACTTTTTTTATAGAAATAATTGACGGCTGATTGAATGCTTATCAATCTGGAATGCTTTATGGATGGTCACTATCTTCTGTTACAGTTAAACTACTCGAATCCTTAAGAGACAAATACAGTGTGACAAACCATTATGACCCTAATCCACGTTGACTGAGTCAAATACAGAGTGACAAACCATTAGGGCCCTAATCCACGCTGACTGAGCCAAAGACAGTGTGACAAACCATTAGGGCTCTAATCCACGTTGACTGAGCCAAATACAGTGTGACAAACCACTAGGGCCCTAATCCACGTTGACTGAGCCAAAGACAGTGTGACAAACCATTAGGGCCCTAATCCACTTTGACTGAGCCAAAGACAGTGTGACAAACCATTATGACCCTAATCCACGTTGACTGGGCCAAATACAGAGTGACAAACCACTAGGGCCCTAATCCACGTTGACTGAGCCAAAGACAGTGTGACAAACCATTAGGGCCCTAATCCACTTTGACTGAGCCAAAGACAGTGTGACAAACCATTAGGACCCTAATCCACGTTGACTGAGCCAAATACAGAGTGACAAACCATTAGGGCCCTAATCCACGCTGACTGAGCCAAAGACAGTGTGACAAACCATTAGGGCTCTAATCCACGTTGACTGAGCCAAATACAGTGTGACAAACCACTAGGGCCCTAATCCACGTTGACTGAGCCAAAGACAGTGTGACAAACCATTAGGGCCCTAATCCACTTTGACTAAGCCAAAGACAGTGTGACACACCATCAGGGCCCTAATCCACGTTGACTGAGCCAAATACAGTGTGACAAACCATTAGGGCCCTAATCCACGTTGCCTGAGCCAAATACAGTGTGACAAACCATTAGGGCCCTAATCCACGTTGTCTGAGCCCCTATCCGCAGCTTTAAAGCACCATTATCTCTAAAACTAAACTAACAGCATTGTTGAACTAACAAAGCTGTACTGAAACCTTTTGCGGGGTGGGGCGTGAGAGGAAAGGGGTTAAGGGTGTTGCTGCGTCTGGAACTCAGTCGAGCAAAGCCTGGCGCAGCATCACTGCTTGACTTGGCTGATGTGCACCACTTTGGATATAACCCGGGCCACGCGCCACGGGTTCTTTGATCGTGAGTACCTGCTTCTTGGCACACCGCACGGACCGAGTACTGTCGTCACACTTTCCCTCTTTGAGATTTGAGCGTTACACTATATCAGGCCGTGCTTTGACGTCCTTTTGTCGTGTTTCTTTAGGGTGGGCGTGGGGGGGGGGGGGGCGGGTGTTTGTAAGGGAAAGCCGTTGTTTGTCCTTGCATTATTTTCGATCTTTATTTATCATATATGCGGGGAGTTGTTATAAAACTCTGGGATGGAAATTGAAATCTGAGAAATCAAATAAGATATTTTTTCTACACGAGTGTGAGAGTAGTGACACTTAAGTGACAACCTATTAGTGCCACTCATTTAACAACCTAGTAGTACCACTGATGTAACAACCTAGTTGTGCCACTCATGTAACAACCTAGTAGTGCCACTGATGTAACAACATAATTGTGCTACTCATGTAGCAGCCTAGTAGTGCCAATAGTGTAACAACCTAGTAGTGCCCCTCATTTAACAACCTAGTAGTCCCACTCGTGTAACAACCTAGAAGTGCCACTCGTGTAACAATCTAGTATTGCCACTCCTTTAACAACCTTGTAGTGCGACTTATGTAACAACTTATAGTTTCACTTATGTAATGACCTAGTAGTGTCACTCGTGTAACAACCTAGTAGTGCCACTCGTGTAATGACCTAGTAGTTCCACTCGTGTAACAACATAGTAGTGTCACTCGTGTAACAATCTAGTAGTGTCACTCGTGTAACAACCTAGTAGTGTCACATGTGTAACACCCTAGTAGTGCCACATGTGTAATACCCTAGTAGTGCCACTCGTGTAACGACCTAGTAGTGCCACTCGTGTAAATACATAGCAATGCCACTCGTGTAACAACCTAGTAGTGTCACTCGTGTAATACCCTAGTAGTGCCACATGTGTAATACCCTAGTAGTGTACTCATGTAACAACCTAGTAGTGTACTCGTGTAACAACCTAGTAGTGTCACTCGTGTAACAACCTAGTAGTGTCACTCGTGTAACAACCTAGTAGTGTCACTCGTGTAACGACCTAGTGGTGCCACTCGCGTAACAACCTAGTAGTGTACTCGTGTAACAACCTAGTAGTGTCACTCGTGTAACAACCTAGTAGTGTCACTCGTGTAACAACCTAGTAGTGTCACTCGTGTAACAACCTGGTGGTGCCACTCGTGTAACGACCTAGTGGTGCCACTCGTGTGACGACCTAGTAGTGTCACTCGTGTAACAACCTAGTAGTGTCACTCGTGTAACGACCTAGTGGTGCCGCTCGTGTAACGACCTAGTAGTGCCACTCGTGTGACGACCTAGTAGTGCCACTCATGTGACAACGTAGAAAGTCTTGATTTCCCTTTTCTTGCTGGTCTTTAACAATAAACCTTGCCCAAAGTCCAGCTTTCTACCGGATCCACCAGCCACTGGTGGCGGCGATCGTTGTGTCACTGGATGGTGTTGGTGAGACCGTACGTCCGATTCCCGAGTGCTAGTGCTAGATCGCTTTAAAATGTTGTCGTGCTTTTTTAACGATACTTTTCAGTCATTGGTGATTGTCTTTGTCAGCTGTTCTAAACCATGGGTCGCGACCCCTTTGGGGGTCGAACGACCCTTTCACAGGGGTCGCCTAAGACCATCAAAAATACATATAGTCTACAGTTATGAAGTAGCAACGAAAATACTTTTGTGGCTGGGGATTTCGCCACAACATGATGAACTGTATGAAAGGGTCACGGCATTGGGAAGGTTGAAAGCCACTGGTCTATTTCTTAATTTATATTATATGAACCATGTATAGCTATGGAGGACGACCACTTAGATGTTTTTATATTTTTGTTTTTTCAAGGAGAGGAGCAAGTTGGGTTGGTTTTTGCCTTCATATGATTGTTGGCGTCCCACCCCCTCCCCCCCCCCCTTGGATAAGTTAACTTGGATTTGATGAAGGTTCCCTAAATTGCAATGAGAGAAATTATTTAGATTTAAAGAATACTGTTTTTTTATTTTTATTTTTTTTTATTTTATTATTGGGTCTGTTTCAATTAGCCCTAACCAACTTGGTGGAATCGAGTTTAGAAAAAGCAAAAATGATTTCGGAACCAACCTAAATTTTAAAAAGTCGGCGGCAACCCAGGAGAAGCTACTCTGGTTTTTTTTTTGTTTTTTTTAAATAATTGGACGTACCCTATATAATAAAGCCGTTAAAGCTTCGCTTTCATAAGGGTATTTGTAAACTTCTAAATGGGGAAATAACTCTTGATAACAAATAAACATGACAAGAGATGATAAAAAAAATTCCTCTTTTGTTTCCCCCCAATTTAATTATATATATATTTGTATCAGCCCACACGAGACAACTATTCTACGATTTCATTCTAAATTTATTATCATTATTATGTGGGTTGACTTTAAAAAAAAACCAAAAAAACCAGTGAGGCCTCTACGGGACCCATGACACGACCAAGCCGTGGAGCCGAATGGAGATGATCACAGGGCTTGAAAGCGATGAGACCCCCTAATGAAAGACATTCGAGACGAGGCTCTGTTTTATGGGGCGATAAAACTGGCCACGGCGCGACTGACGACGTGCCAACAACGTTGTAGCGAGCCAGCGGACCGCACCAAGTAATGGCGCGTACCTCACCTGTATAGGGGCGGCCGTCGGTTCGAGGGGGGCCATTACCAGGTAGTCAGCGGGTAGTCAGCGGGAAATCAAAAGGTGCTTAAACCGACGTCAAGTTGGCACCTGGAACCATCGCCTTCTCCGCACATCTCAGCGTAACACGTTGGTCAGCGGCATGCGATAGTATTATTTGTTACTTCAGCATGTGACGACGGCGCGCAGTGGCTGAGACAGCATTAACCCTATCCCCAGCGCGAAGCGTAGGGTGATGGGGAACATTCCTATCAATGTGTACATCTAAATCAGAGTTTACCCAGCTGTTTTGTCCCAGGCCCCACCCGCCCCACCCGAGAAACAAAGAATTTTTTTTTAATGACTCCACCCCAATTTGTTTAAGTACAAGAGCTATAAAAGCAATATGTGCGTCCGTCCATTCTACCTTCAGGAAGATGGAATTTAAATTTCGCGCCTATTTCACGTGAATCATTGGACATTAAACTTAGTATGATAAACTCACGAGAGGTAAAATATATCCGTATTGCGAAAATTGCTAACAATAACAGTGGTTAACTTTTGAACATCTGTCATATCTAATATCACTCCATAGCTTTTGAAACATAAATATAATGTTACAGCTCAGAGACCAAAATTTAATCTTCTAATCATCTCCCCCCCCCCCGAGCCCATTCCGTGGCGTACGCCCAAGGTTATGCAGCAAAGGGAAACCGTGTTCTTTTAAATAAAATATCTGGGAAGAAAGTGTGGAAATATAACTCTCGCGAACATTTCTTGGTTTTAAAAGTTGGAGAATAGAGCAGTGAAAGAGAGAAGAGCAGTGAAAGAGAGAAGAGCAGTGAAAGAGAGAAGAGCAGTAAAAGAGAGAAGAGCAGTGAAAGAGAGAAGAGCAGTGAATGAGAGAAGAGCAGTGAAGGAGAGAAGAGCAGTAAAAGAGAGAAGAGCAGTGAAAGAGAGAAGAGCAGTGAATGAGAGAAGAGCAGTGAAGGAGAAAAGAGCGGTGAAAGAGAGAAGAGCAGTGAAATAGAGAAGAGCGGTGGAAGAGAGAAAAGCAGTTAAAGAGAGAAGAGCAGTTAAAGAGAGAAGAGCAGTAAAAGAGAGAAGAGCAGTGAAAGGGAGAAGAGCAGTGAATGAGAGAAGAGCAGTGAAGGAGAGAAGAGCGGTGAAAGAGAGAAGAGCAGTGAAAGAGAGAAGAGCGGTGGAAGAGAGAAAAGCAGTGAAAGAGAGAAGAGCAGTGAAGGAGAGAAGAGCAGTGAAGGAGAGAAGAGCAGTGAAGGAGAGAAGAGCAGTGAAAGAGAGAAAGAGAGAAGAGCAGTGAAAGAGAGAAGAGCAGTGAAAGAGAGAAGAGCAGTGAAAGAGAGAAGAGCAGTGAAAGAGAGAAGAGCAGTGAAAGAGAGAAGAGCAGTGTAAGAGGGCAGAGCATACATGAAATTATAATGTATCAGTTTAGCTTATAGCAAACACCGCTTATAGAAGCATTCCAAACAAACCACCAATTAACACCCCAGCATGCACTCTGACCTGGGAAGAGAGTACACAAGAACTAGTGTTTTGTTGCTGGTTAAAGTACCCCAGCATGCTCTCTGAGCTGGGAAGAGAGTACACAAGAACTAGTGTTTTGTTGCTGGTTAAAGTACCCCAGCATGCTCTCTGAGCTGGGAAGAGAGTACACAAGAACCATTGTTTTGTTGCTGGTTAAAGTACCCCAGCATGCTCTCTGAGCTGGGAAGAGAGTACACAAGAACTAGTGTTTTGTTGCTGGTTAAAGTACCCCAGCATGCACTCTGAGCTGGGAAGAGAGTACACAAGAACTAGTGTTTTGTTGCTGGTTAAAGTACCCCAGCATGC
>CAXITT010000583.1:221812-242009 GCA_964033795.1 Lymnaea stagnalis | reverse complement strand
CCCCCCCCCCCCCCCATTCTCAACCCCCAACAATCTGTTTTTTTTCTCACTTTTTCTCTAGGAAAAGATTAATAAAAATATAATTTGTGCAATGGGTGTGTGTTTTGGTGTGGAGATTAATTGTGTAATGGTTTCGACGTATTTGGGTTAAAATATAACTTGAGTCTAGTGTGTTTTACATGCACTAAGCTTGATAAAAAATAAAAAAAACATTCCCAAAACTAAAATCAATCGCTCCTATCACATCAATGATAAATTACGTACACATACGTCAGCGCAAACGAAAGTGCTTATTGATACGTACAACTTTGTCTTTAGGGTTGTTGTTGTTTTTTTTAAAATATATTTTAAAAAAATACAAAATCTTTATTTAGTTTGGGCTTTCGGAGAAGAACAACGAAGAAGAAATGTCTAATTGTAACATGTCGTGGCCACCTGTGGAAGTCGAATCTAGATCTGATGTGTGGAACGTATAAAGAAAGCAGGAGCGTCTGTTCCAAGACCATGGAGTTTCTAGAAATACTGACTGGCTTTTCTTTTTTGTTTTTCCTTCTCAATATTGACTTGCGGTTGCCGGGTCCACACAGAGACAAGGGAGGGGGAACGGTTTCCAATAATACATTATGCAAAACAGGAGCCATCGGCAGGAGCAAGTCCTCAATAACCGGGAACCCATAGGAACGAATTCGACTGCTTTAAGAGGTCGCCCTGACAATGCGTAGGTGGCTGCCCCGCCTGCCGGGCCCCATTTTGCCGGATATGCATTGTAGCCGGCTCGTGACCACCCTCATCCCGGCTCTGTGCTCACCTTGAAGCCGGCCCGTGCGCTTTTGTGTCGAGGACCGGTTACCGGAATCAACATCTTACAAACCGGCACACGTCACACGTTTCCACGTGTCTCCGCTGTCCTCAAATAAAAAAAAGGTTGTGCTGTGGGGAGGCTGGAGGGGAGGGGGGGAGAGGCACCCGCCAGAGGGCAGGGTGCTCTTGTTTGTGGTTACCGGCTTCTACCTTTGTCCATCCGGGGGGGACGTTACAGAAAAGGTCTTGACGCGAGTCCCGGGTGAGCTCGGCGCGCCTCACAATTCATTGCCCCCGTGCAATTCTTTCCCTATTCCGCCTCGGCGAGACTCGCCCCGGTGAGAGTGGCGCACGCCCCCCGGCACAGGTATGACACCAGCACTCGGTATACAGCCCGGGCCTGCAGACGCCCTCCGCGGCGTTGTTATGGAAATCTGAAAAAATCATTTTCTAATAGCGATAACTCGGCTATGGAGACTTAATAGTGATTTTATAAGACAAGTTGCCAGGTGAACGTCGTAGCTCTCCATGAAGGTGTGTGTCCCCCGTCCCCCCTTCTTCCTCCACCCCTTACTACTCCATGTCAAATAGCAAAAAGTTTCTGATACATTTTTTAAAGATTTAAAAAAAAACTACCTCAGCGTTCCCCCTTTTCTGGGTCTTTTCCTCTTTAAAAAAAAAAAAAAAAAGGAAAAAAAAAAAAAAAGGAAAATCCATGTCAAATAGCAAAAAGTTTCTGATACATTTTTTAAAGATTTAAAAAAAAACTACCTCAGCGTTCCCCCTTTTCTGGGTCTTTTCCTCTTTAAAAAAAAAAAAAAAGGTATAAAAAAAAAATAGGATAATACCGAGGCGCACTCATTATTCTCCCAGCGAGGGGATATGCAAATAAGCTAGTGCTAGACGCCAAATAACGACTTCATAAAGGCGTTTTGTCCTGTGCTCGAAAGTTTTTCTTTTCAGTGCCGAAGGTAGGAACGCGGAGCACCCGAGGGAAAGAAAGGCGAGAAATAGCCGAGAACATCCCGCACAACTCCTCGGGGTCATTTATTATAATCCAGGCTCTTGGGCGCGTTTTGTAACCGTATTTGACCGGGGGCGGGTGGGGGGGGGGGAGACTGCTTTACAAACCCTGGAATCTCGGCCTTATAACTTACACTCACGCATCGTATTGTCAGCTAGGCGAGGCAGGGGGAAACAGGCTCGCAGGAACAGCTAAAGGTTGACGTGTTCTTGACATCTAGCAGAGCGGCAGCAAATGACAATTGAACCTTTTCTGTTTCTGGAGGGTCGGATTTTTTCTTTTCTTTTTTTTTTACAAGTTAAAAAAAAAAACTTTTCAGATGCTTCGTAAAAAGCAAGGCGGGGCGGGTATTAAGGTTTTGAGTCTCGAAATGACAACTATCTGCTATTTTTATTTTTTAATTTTTTTTTTTTTTTCATCCGTGACGATGAAAGTCATGAAGTGACAAGGAGGTACCGTAGTTATAGTTTTGCGTAGTCACCATTCACGTTAATTGACTAGTGACTCGAGTGTTAATAAAGACATTGCTTGATCATTTTGGTCTTTACCATTTACTTGCGCATAAAGTCTTTGGGTATTACGGTAATCTTGTAAAAGAAAATATGAAAAAACGGCTGTTTTTTTTTTTTAAAGAATATTTTAAATTTTAAAAAAAATACCAAAAAAAAACAGAGTATAATATGTATTCATTTTAACAAGTCACGGTTAAAAAGGATCACCATATTCAGTCTTTGACAAAGCTACTTCATTATATTCTTTCAATCAGTTACCTGATCAGCTGTGTTACTAATAACATCACTTTGGAGATGGTGTCGGTGGGTCATCGAGTTTGCACCCATAATACCCCCCGGCAATCCCCCACAGGGGCCAGAGCCGGGTCTCCCCGACTCCAGGCCCTGCGGAAGCGCGCCAGGAACTTCCCTCCTGGCCTGATCCGGTCGACCGTGGACGCTGCGTTTAAAGCGTCCATAGTCCACTCTCCTATGGGTCAGGACGGCTTTACTTCCTCTCCGGGGAGGTGGTGTTGCGTTACCAATCCCCACCGCCCAGGGAGCTGTTCGGTCGGGACGTAGCGGGGACGAAACGGTCGCCTAGGGGCGGCTTTCTCAGGGCCGCGTCTTTTTAATCAATGGCAAGGGTTTGGGCTGCCACCCATTGCCTCATACCCATCAACGGCAACAGTAATCCTGTTAGTGCGAGCCTTCCATTGCGTTGGAAGTCATGCTAGCTTCGGGATTTTTCAGCTTCGAGGAGTCCCCCCCCCCCCACTAGTCGTCCACGCCACGAAGAGGCAAAATCCCATGTGGCACCACCGTCGGTGGTGTTNATTCGGGGAGGCCCCCCCCCCCCCCACTAGTCGTCCACGCCACGAAGTGGCAAAATCCCATGTGGCACCACCGTCGGTGGTGTTGCTCCGTGGCCTAGAGGCGTTCGGCCACCATCATCGCAAACGCCGCTGTGTTACTAAAAGGTTGAGTTTCACCCAGTGCCGTAACTTATAAAGCCCGACATAATGATACCAGATTTCTCCACGGATTTCATGCTTTCAAACCTCACCGGAACCCATGGGGGCCAGACCTAACCCCACCGACCCCCACCCACCCCCACCCACAAAGACGCCAAAAACGGTTCGTGAAAATTGACGGAAAGACTCGTTTTCCTAAAGGGCATAGGACGCATTCATTATATATATTATTATGGTGTACATTATATAGTGTACATTATATAGTGTACATTATATAGTGTACATTATATAGTGTACATTATATAGTGTACCGATACATCACATAGTGTACATTATATAATGTACTGTATGTTAGTGTACATTATATAGTGTACTGTATGTTAGTGCACATTATATATTGTACTATATGTTAGTGCACATTATATAGTGTACTATATGTTAGTGCACATATATAGTGCACTATATGTTAGTGCACACTACATATTGTACTATATGTTAGTGCACATTATATATTCTACTATATGTTAGTGCACATTATATAGTGTACTATATATTAGTGCACATTATATATTGTACTATATCTTAGTGCACATTATATATTGTACTGTGTGTTTTGGACGTACCGAAACCTTACGCTGTGTTAAGCAGGAATCGCTGCTGAAATATTTGTGAAAAAAAAAAAAGTAGAGAAGTACCAGAAGTGTTTTGTGAGTAATTTATGAATACTCTCTGAGTCTGAGAATGAGCATGTCACCTTTCCAATGTTTATAAAATTAAAAATAGTTTGGCAGGGAATTACTAACTACTAACTATTGAAATGTTGTAATATATAGATATAAAGGAATTTACGCACCCCACATATGTCAGAACTATGAAGGTTCAACAAGTGAATTGTAAAGATTAATATCATAATCATGACACATTATTTCTGAAATGAGTGGATATAAATATATATAAAGTTCTCAAGACATCGGGATTTTTAAATACCATATCATAAAACGTGTCCAACGAATCACTGAAATCGCGTCTGACAACCAGCAGACGTTCAATGTACTGACTTTCGGTTGCGATTTATCTGGTATCCACATGTTGTTATCAGAGAAAAGAGTCTTACAGTGGGAGCATTCGTCCCTGGAAGACATAGTGCGACCTCTGCCATAAGTTTCACACTATCACACGGAACATAATGGTTGACAAAGCGCTGTTTCTTTATTGTGACTTCTGCTGTCGCCCACTCATAAACTTTCTCTGCAGTGACATATCTTTGGAGAGTTGAGATGGCATCATATAAGTTCATGGTCATTTAACTTGTCAGGAAAGATAACATGTCATTCACAAAACCAGAGCACTTTTGAACTTCTTCCCATGATGGTTGTCATTTCAAAAGCACCCTCCAAAAAAATATGTATCCCTTCAGATTGATGGCACCAGTAGTCTAGGTAATTTGCAATCCTTTCATATCATTTGTTAATAGAGCTTACTGGTAATCACTGGTTTCAACATCTTTCTCTAGCTCCTTCAGCTGCCTTTGAACTATACATGGGAATGAACTTTGTCTTGCTCTTTCCCTGCATTTCCCATTAAGGTCTTTCAAAGATCTGTACACTTCAACACACGTTGAAGTCCTGATTTTCAATTTGAAGAATAGTTGCTTGAAATTATGCTACCAGATTGTGTACGAACTATAACAACAGCTCTGCGGCTTAATCTTCAAAAGCATAAGACAGGGCATTAGTCCACTTCCGCCTTAGACCCCGCCCTCCGGACATTTCCATACTGCAAAAAAAAAAAGCCAGCAGTAGGCGTCAGTATCAGAAGAAGGTCGACTAACCCCGTGACGTCATGATGGGCAGAGAGTGTGGCTGCTTGGAATCTGAATTGGTCTAGGGAAAACGCCACAGGTCTGGACATTTCGGGAACGTCGGGCCGGGTGACGAAATTGTTCACTTATCTCTTACTGGTTGAACACACACACCACCAAATTGAAGCTTTGTAGCCGTAACATTTACCAAGTTTAACTTACATTTTTCACTCGAAATATTTGAATTTGTTAAATGTATAAATAAACAAACAATAGGAATAGGCACTTGACGTTAAAAAAATATGTTTAAAAGCCGTTAAAATGCAACAAAACAAATCCTATGACGTTTCAGTTGGTCAATTTTTAATATTAATATCTCCATTCTTATTTTACAGATTTGAACTTTAGTGGAGATTTAAATAAAGTAAATGACCCCATTCTTTAAATAACATGAGGGTCGGTCTAGAAATTGTCTCTTTAGATATAAAAATTTCATTGTGTTACAATTTTCCGAATCATACAAAGTTAAGGAGCACACAAAATTTTGGTTATGTTAATGTTACATAATTAAATATATATATATATATATATATATATATATATATATATATATATATATAAATATATATATATTTTTATTTATTTTTACACATATATTTTTTTTTTTATTTTATTTTTTTTTAAATATATGTTTTTTGTTTTTTTTTTTAAAATATATTACAAAATTTTTTTTATGTTAATTTTATATAAATAAATATATATATATATATATATATATATATATATATATATATATATATATTAACAGGTAAATATTTTTAGTTAAGTTTACGAACTTACATTTTTTTTTAAATGGTAATTTTTTGAAAATATGTTTTCTTTGTAGTTTATTAAAAAATATGGAAAGTTTGATTTTCTGTTTCCTAAATATACATTTAAAAGGAATGTGGAAAAAATCTCAATTTTTTTTTTAGAGGGTGCAATACATCAAAAGCCGATTCTGAAAATAACGGAAAATTTGGGCCTTTAGGTTTCAGATGTTGCGATTCCGCAATAGCAGGCAACATGTAGCGTTTTATGCCTTCAAGTATTATCCGAGTAACACCGGGTCATACATTCTAGTTAAATAAGCATCAAGCAGATAGCGTAACATTTTGCGCATGATCTTTTTAACCCAGAATCCTGGGTTAGAACAATTCCAACCATTCTAACCCATGGAGGGGGAAAAAATGATTTTATACAGTTTTCTGGGCTAGAACAATTCCAACCATTCTAACCCATGGAGGGGGAAAAATGATTTTATACAGTTTTCTGGGCTAGAACATTTCCAACCATTCTAACCCATGGAGGGGGAAAAATTATTTTATACAGTTTTCTGGGCTAGAACAATTCCAACCATTCTAACCCATGGAGGGAAAAAAATGAGTTTATACAGTTTTCTGGGTTAGAACAATTCCAACCATTCTAACCCATGGAGGGGAAAAAATGATTTTATACAGTTTTCTGGGCTAGAACATTTCCAACCATTCTAACCCATGGAGGGGGAAAAATTATTTTATACAGTTTTCTGGGCTAGAACAATTCCAACCATTCTAACCCATGGAGGGAAAAAAATGAGTTTATACAGTTTTCTGGGTTAGAACAATTCCAACCATTCTAACCCATGGAGGGGAAAAAATGATTTTATACAGTTTCCTGCTCAACACCAAACGACCTTCCTCTATATCTATAATGAAGATGCGATTTTTTAATGAAAATTTGTTAAAAAGCATTTTTAATAATTATAAAAAAATCTATATAGTCTTTTTGTAATAAATTAAACCAACCTCATTTTTTTTTAAATTTGCATAGACTATAAATGACCTTCTCTTTAGAAAATGAATAAATCTATAAAAAAATATTTTAATATCTCATTTAAATGGATAAAACTATTAAACCAGTTGACTATGGCCTTAAGCCCTTGCCGTATCAACCATCGCCCAAACAACGCCCCACAACGGGCCTCACTCTCTCATGGGCGGTAAACATGGGTTTTAGCAATCGGCCCCGCTCATCTTCCTTTCACAATTACCTGAGTGGTGTCCACTTGACCATGACCAACAATGACCTCCCCTTGGCACCGGCAGGCGCTGGTGCAGCAGGTGAGAACCGCGTTACGTGTATTCTGATACAATCTACCACTCGGTAAGCCAGCGTTCCCAGAACGTGGCCCGAGCGGGCGCCGCTGAGAGGGCGCTGGCCACTTCAGGCACATGTACACCCGACAAACGATTACCGGCCGCCATTACCGCCCCATAATGAAACATTGGCCGCAACTCGCATCCCGGTGAATTCTACCGCCGGGCGGACGTTCGGGAAGGGGGACGCTGGTGCTTCACGGGTAGGTGCCCACCAAAAGTCACGTCTTTAGTCCATGGGCGTTGAGACCCGCGAGGGTAATGGAGTCGTTAAGCTCAAGCTTAGCGGTAACCCACGGAAACGCCATTCGGAGGTCCATTAAGTTCGTGACATGCTCATGGTGAGCGCCGGGGCGTTACGTTAGGGGCGCAATGCCGAGGGTGTCGGGGCACTCCATTAGATATCCCAAACGTGTGGCGTGAAAAGGGTGTTGACAGCGGACTTGTAGGCGCATGTCGTACATGTCACCACGAAGATCTATGATAACGTTATTTCGGATATAAAAAACAAAAACAAAAAAATTCGGTGGATTGTTACTTTTTAAATATTTACAGAAGAAACGAAACCATGAAACAAATATAGCTAATAAAGTTCACGTTTCAATGATCCATGTGTGAGTTCTATCCATTCATACCTGTGGCCGTGGCGCTACAGCCCATGTAGGGCTTTGAATGGCCTCACTACTTCCTTCCCTCCATTCATCCCCATGGCGCTACAGCCCATGTAGGGTTTTGGCTTGCCTCACCACTTCCTTCCACTCATACGTAACTAATGCTTTTCTTTTCCATGCCTGGATTCTCATGTGCTGTAGATCTTTTTTTCCACACCATCCATCAATCTATGACTAGGTCTGCCTTTGAGCCGTTTTCCTCTGAGGGTTTGGTGGTGTGCCCTCTTCACTCCTCTGTTATTTGGCATTCTTTCTAAGTGTCCTGCTCTGCGTAGTCTACCTTTAAAAAAAATATTTTAAAAAGAACATTTTAAAAGCGTCAATAAAGACCAGTGAGCGGCGCGACAAGGGAGTGTGAACTCAAAACGCTGAAGGCAGCATGCCATAAAGTGAATGTCTTTCGAGCGGTAGGAATCTATGTTGAAGTATGCATTTGGGGGTACGGTGGAAAAAAAGTGTGTGTGTGTGGGGGGGGGGCGGNCGGTAGGAATCTATGTTGAAGTATGCATTTGGGGGTACGGTGGAAAAAAAGTGTGTGTGTGTGGGGGGGGGGGCGGGGGGGGGGTTATCCCTTAACTTGAATTCAACGATGAACCCGAAAGAAATCAACTAAATCCACAGCAATACTGTAAAAATTGGAGATGTACATAATTCTAAATAGAACTATAAACATTTTAATAATGTGCCGTATGACGTGTATAATTTTAAGACAATTGTGTGGGATGAAAGATAAAGAGACAGAAATATAGTGTGGGTGGCAAGCAGGAACAGGAGATACTGAAAAAGACACAGAAAGAGCTGGAGGGAGAAAATGAGCGTGGGGGAAGAGGAAAGAATGGGATAATGATATCAAATGAAATAGAGTGTTCAAATAGAGAGAGCGTGTGTGAGAGAGAGACATAAAAAAGATAAACGGACATAGAAAAGGAGACACAGAGAGGGACAGAGAGACGGATACACACATAGAGAGACAGACAATGGCACACGCAGATAGAAACAGAGAGAAGGATACACACATTGAGAGACAGAGAGAATGACAAACAGAAAGAAATAGAGAGGAGAGAGATACAGAGAGAGAGAGAGAGAGAGAGAGTAGGAGAAAGCGAGTAGAAGAGAGAGACAGAGAGAAGGACACGCGCAATGAGGGAGAGAGAATGACACACACACAAAGAGAGACAGAGAGCAAGGCAAAAGCAGACAGAGAAAGAGAGTAGAGAGAGACCGAGAGAGTGGGAGAGAGAGTAGAAGAGTGAGACAGAGAGAAGGCAACATACACAGAGAGAAAGAGTGATCGGCAATTAATAAATATTAAGGCACATAAAAGAATGAGAGAGCATGTCGACATAGACAGGGTCAGGGGTCATGTCGACATAGACAGGGTGAGGGAGCACGTCGACATAGTCAGGGTTAGGGGTCATGTCGACATAAACAGGGTGAGGGAGCATGTCGACATAGACAGGGTCAGGGAGCATGTCGACATAGTCAGGGTTAGGGGTCATGTCGACATAGACAGGGTGAGGGAGCATGTCAACATAGACAGGGTGAGGGAGCACGTCGACATAGTCAGGGTGAGGGAGCATGTCGACATAGACAGGGTGAGGGAGCATGTCGACATAGACAGGGTGAGGGAGCATGTCGACATAGACAGGGTGAGGGAGCATGTCGACATAGACAGGGTGAGGGAGCATGTCGACATAGACAGGGTGAGGGAGCATGTCGACATAGACAGGGTGAGGGAGCATGTCGACATAGACAGGGTGAGGGAGCATGTCGACATAGACAGGGTGAGGGAGCATGTCGACATAGACAGGGTGAGGGAGCATGTCGACATAGACAGGGTGAGGGAGCATGTCGACATAGACAGGGTGAGGGAGCATGTCGACATAGACAGGGTGAGGGAGCATGTCGACATAGACAGGGTGAGGGAGCATGTCGACATAGACAGGGTGAGGGAGCATGTCGACATAGACAGGGTGAGGGAGCATGTCGACATAGACAGGGTGAGGGAGCATGTCGACATAGACAGGGTGAGGGAGCATGTCGACATAGACAGGGTGAGGGAGCATGTCGACATAGACAGGGTGAGGGAGCATGTCGACATAGACAGGGTGAGGGAGCATGTCGACATAGACAGGGTGAGGGAGCATGTCGACATAGACAGGGTGAGGGAGCATGTCGACATAGACAGGGTGAGGGAGCATGTCGACATAGACAGGGTGAGGGAGCATGTCGACATAGACAGGGTGAGGGAGCATGTCGACATAGTCAGGGTTAGGGGTCACGTCGACATAGACAGGGTGAGGGAGCATGTCGACAGAGACAGGGTGAGAAAGCATGTCGACATAGTCAGGGTTAGGGGTCACGTCGACATAGACAGGGTGAAGGAGCATGTCAACATAGACAGGGTGAGGGAGCATGTCGACAGAGACAGGGTTAGGGAGCATGTCGACATAGACAGGGTGAGGGAGCATGTCGACATAGATAGGGTGAGGGAGCATGTCGACATAGACAGGGTAAGGGAGCATGTCGACATAGACAGGGTGAGAGAGAGAGTAGGAGAGAGAGAAAGGTTTAGGGAGCATGTTGACAGAGACAGTTTGAGGAAGAGAGAGAGTATGAGAGAGAGAAAAGGTGAGGGAGCAAGCATGTCGATGGAGACAGGGTGAAGGAGAAGGAAAAATTTGCAAGATCAAAAACTCAATTTTAAAAATGTCTATATAAAATACATCAGATCACAGTTCTAGAACCACTGGTCTCAATTAATCTAAAACTCATAAAAGGAGATTCATAAAGTTTTGCGGTTCCAGTATCGTGTCAAGATTTCCTCCACCCCACCCACCCACCCCGTTCCCCAACCCAACGACCGGAGCGTGTTTCTGTTTAAAGTCTCGGGCATGACCTGGAGACCTGTCCACATTTCATTATAACAGTCTCACACAACTACAACAGAGGAGCTGCGGGTCACGCCATAAGCATGTCACAGTTGGTCCTATGCTGGGACAATGTCCAGCATAACATTAACCCAATTAATAGTATCCAACGCCAGCCCCACGACCAGCGTTGTGACATGTCATTTCCCTGTTCAAAGACAGAATATGAGAAAGGGGCTCCAGTTGCCTGTTTTCTTGAAAAAAAAAAAGATTTTTTTTTTTTTTAAACTTTTGTTCTCAGCGACATGGGGGAAAATGGTTTATTTAAGTTACATACTCTTGTTGTTATTAGTATTATTATTTAAATGTGCGCATTTTGATCACGCCATGATGAGCAGCAGTGATGCAGCATTTCCACAGGTCTCCATTGTATTGGTAAGAATTTTTAAATTAAAAAAATGATTTGCCTTGCTTTGAATTGTGTAGGATGGTGTGTAAGGTTGTTAACGAGTTTCCTACGGCCGCATCTAGATATACCAAGGCAGCCCCGCCATTTTGATGAAAATGGCTTCCCTTCCTTCCGTTTTTGATTTGATAATAAGGGGTTTTCCAATACCTTGTTAGTTTTTTTAGAAAAAGGGAGGGGGGGGGGTGGTGTTGTTGTTTTTTTTTTTTGAATCAATGTAGATTTTATGAGTTTAGTCAAACTTATTTTTTTTTAAATTAGTGATAAAGCTCCGGGCAATGTTTCTTTTTGTGTTTTTGTTTTTTTGTTNAATGGTTTATTTAAGTTACATACTCTTGTTGTTATTAGTATTATTATTTAAATGTGCGCATTTTGATCACGCCATGATGAGCAGCAGTGATGCAGCATTTCCACAGGTCTCCATTGTATTGGTAAGAATTTTTAAATTAAAAAAATGATTTGCCTTGCTTTGAATTGTGTAGGATGGTGTGTAAGGTTGTTAACGAGTTTCCTACGGCCGCATCTAGATATACCAAGGCAGCCCCGCCATTTTGATGAAAATGGCTTCCCTTCCTTCCGTTTTTGATTTGATAATAAGGGGTTTTCCAATACCTTGTTAGTTTTTTTAGAAA
Source organism: Lymnaea stagnalis (assembly GCA_964033795.1). Lineage (NCBI taxonomy): Eukaryota > Metazoa > Mollusca > Gastropoda > Lymnaeidae > Lymnaea > Lymnaea stagnalis. Next base: position 230,102 of record CAXITT010000583.1, on the reverse strand, counting down.
AAGGGAGGGGGGGGGGTGGTGTTGTTGTTTTTTTTTTTTGAATCAATGTAGATTTTATGAGTTTAGTCAATCTTTTTTTTTTTTAAATTAGTGATAAAGCTCCGGGCAATGTTTCTTTTTGTGTTTTTGTTTTTTTGTTAAGGAAAGTATATAAAGTAAGCAGTATTTATTGTTTTCGAGATTCCAACTTGAGCCAAATGTAAATAATTTAATAATTCTAATAATATAACAGGGCACCGTCATGGCGTTGGGTTTTGAATTTCCGATTCTTAAAATACGGAAACAGTGGATGGTTAGGTTTTTATTGATCTTAAATAGCTGGTCATTTCTCCGTGACAGATCGACGAACTGGGTATCTTTAAAAAAATCATACTATGGTTAAGCTTTCATTTGGGTACCAACTAATATATTTGTTTGATAATCGATTTATGAGACAGTTTTTTAATTGATAAATTGGGTTGTGTACTATAGTAATATTAATATAATAATGCTTGATGATAATACTTTATGATAAGAAATTATGATAATGATAATAATTTATTATGTCATTTATGATAATACTTTATGACTATACATTATGATAATAAATTATGATAATAAAATATGATAATACTTTAAGATAATAATTTATGATAATGATTTATGATATTACTTATGATAATAAATTGTTTTTAATGATTTATGATAATAAATTATGATAATGATTTATGATAATACATTATGATAATACTTATGATAATAAATTATGATTGTGATTTATGATAATGATTTATGGTAATACTTTATGATAATACATTAGGATAATACATTATTATTCAACTTTATGATTTCCTTATGATAATAATGCAGTACGATTATACTTTTAACTTTTCAAACAATGCAACTTGCTTGTTTTGTTCATAACGCACAGCTTTAGACCTCATCGAAATATCCTTTGTTTACTGATGACAAACTCTCAAATTCACCAACCCCACCCCCCCTTTTTTTTTACCTCACCCTCTTCCGGTGGCTAAATGAACGTGGGCGCTCCAGCAGCCCACACACGGGGAGGGTACCGGGGGAGGGGGGGGGGGCCTTTATTTGAGCATTACCGAAATCTAACGCAAGATGTTACCAGGTAAAGGGATGTTACCAGGTAAAGGATGTTACCAGGCCGAAGGGCTAATACACAGCACACTCGATACACGCCAATCAATAATCGCTGATTAAACTTTTTTTTTTTTTTTTTCAAACGAATTCTTAAAATGGAATTTGTTTATCCCAACTTACGGCAGCCACATTAACATACAAATTATGAGTGTGTGTTTGTGTGTCTGTGTGTGTGTATCTGGGTGTGTGGGGGGGGGGGGGCGGTTTAGATTGAAACGTTGATATCCAGGAGAACGGTCTCGTTTTCTGTTTCCGGTTTACCGTATTTTTTTTTTTAATGGTTGAAGTTGAAGGATTAAAAAAATTATTCACTGCATGGGAGTAATGTGTACATTGCAGGCATTTATGGGTGTGTAGTGTACATTGCAGGCATTTATGGGTGTACAGTGTACATTGCAGAAATTTAAAGTTTTTTTTTTTTAAATTGATCCTTCTCACGTGCAACACGCTCAACTATATATATATAATATGATGNCCCCCAACCCCCCCCCCCCTTCCTTAAGAATTAACCTCTGATTAATAGGTTTACAATGCAACAAGAAAATATTTTGTTGACTTATTTAAAAGTAACTTTCAAAACTGACATATAGTACTAGACGACCAGCACAACGTTATAGAAAAATATCATGGTTAACATACAACGTAATAGACAAAATTTCATGGTTACGATGAGAGACCGACCGAATTTCGGCTTCGGCAGCGACAGTGGCCATTTTATCACTTTCGGCCAAGTTTCGGTTTCAGCCAAAACTGAAAGTAAACTTTCGGCTTAATTTCGGTTTCGGCAGAAAGAGAAAAGTTAAATTTCGTTTTTTTTTCGGTTTCGGCCGAAATTGACTTAGACTTTCGGCCATGCGGCCGAAAGTGACTAAGGTTTTCGGTCATCTAATACTCAGCGAAAGCGATATTTAACAAAAAACTAAGCGACATTTAAGAACAAACTAAACGATCTTTAAGAACAAATAAAGTGATCTTTAAAAAGAAATAAAGTGATCTTTAAGGACAAATTTAGCGATCTTTGAGTACAAACTAAACACTATTTAACAACAAACTGAGCGACATTTAAGAACAAACTAAACGATATTTAAAACAAACTAAGCGATCTTTAAGAACAATCTAAGTGATCTTTAATAAAAAAAACCTAAACGATCTTAAAGAACAAACTAAGCGATTTTTAAGAACGAACTAAATGATCTTTAAGAACAAAACAAATGATCTTTAATAGCAAACTAAATAATTTATAAGAATAAACTAAGCGATCTTTAACAGAAAAACTAAATGTTCTTTAGGAACAAACTATAAGATCTTTAAGAACAAAATAATCGTTCTTAAGGAACAAAATCAATTATCTATAACAACAAACTAAGCGATCATTATGAAAAAACTAATCGAGCTTCAACAACAAAATCAGCGATTTTTAAGAACAAACTAAACGATTTTTAATTACAAACTAAAATTTCGATAAAAACAAACTAAATGATCTTTAAGAGCAAAGTAAATGATCTTTAAGAACAACTAAGCGATACTTAAGAACAAAATCAATGATCTTTAAGAACAAACTAAGCGATCTGTAAGAAAAAACTTAGCAATCTTTTTTGAACAAACTAAATGATCTTTATAACACACTAAAAGATTTTAAAACAAAAACTAAGCAATCTTTAAGAACAAACTAAGCGATCTTAAAAAAACAAAATAAACGATTTTTAACAACAAACTAAGGTATCTTTATGAACAAACTAACCGATCTTTAAGAACAAATAAAGCGATCATTAAAAAAAAACTGAACGATCTTTAACAACAAACTAAGCGATCTTTAAGAAGAAACTAAACGATCTTTAACAACAAGATGTTACATTAGATGTTTATTTATTATTAGTCACGATTTTCTGATTTTTTTTTTATAAAAGAATGTAAATATTTATACTTTCCCCCATCATCTTCGATGTACGTAGAATGTATGCCAGGAAGAATTTCAAAATATCTAAATATTTCATTTACGGTTTCGGTTTCGGCTTCGGTTTCGGCCGAAAGTCATTTTTAACTTTCGGTATTTTTTCGGTTTTGGCCAAAAGTCATTTTTAAACGTTCGGTATTTTTCCGGTTTCGGCCGAAAGTCATTTTAAACTTTCGGCCTATTTTCGGCTTCAGCCGCAATCAGAAAATAACTTTCGGTCGGTCTCTAGTTACGATACAAGGTTATAGACAAAATATCATGGTTACGATACGTTATAAACAAAATATCATGGTTACGATACAACGTTATAGACAAAATATCATGGTTAGCATACAACGTTATAGACAAAATATCATGGTTACGATACAACGTTATAGACAAAATATCATAGGTACGATACAACGTTATAGACAAAATATCATGGTTACGATACAACGCTATAAACGAAATATCATGGTTACCATACAACGTTATAGACAAAATATCATGGTTACGATACAACGTTATAGACAAAATATCATGGGTACGATACAACGTTATAGACAAAATATCATGGTTACGATACAACGTTATAAACGAAATATCATGGTTACCATACAACGTTATAGACAAAATATCATGGTTACGATACAATGTTATAGACAAAATATCATGGTTACGGTACAACGTTATAAACGAAATATCATGGTTACGATACAACATTTCGGGCAAAAAAATCATGGTTACCATGCAACGTTACAGACAAGATATCATGGTTACGATACAAGGTTATAGACAAAATATCATGGTTACGATACAACGTTATAGACAAAACATCATGGTTACCATACAACGTTATAGACAAAATATCATGGTTACGGTACAACGTTATAAACAAAATATCATGGTTACGATACAATGTTATGGACAAAATATCATGTTTATGATACAACGTTATAGACAAAATATCATGGTTACCATACAACGTCATAGACAAAATATCATGGTTACGATACAACGTTATAAACGAAATATCATGGTTACCATACAACGTTATAGACAAAATATCATGGTTACGATACAACGTTATAGACAAAATATCATGGGTACGATACAACGTTATAGACAAAATATCATGGTTACGATACAACGTTATAAACGAAATATCATGGTTACCATACAACGTTATAGACAAAATATCATGGTTACGATACAACGTTATAGACAAAATATCATGGTTACGGTACAACGTTATAAACGAAATATCATGGTTACGATACAACATTTCGGGCAAAATAATCATGGTTACCATACAACGTTACAGACAAGATATCATGGTTACGATACAAGGTTATAGACAAAATATCATGGTTACGATACAACGTTATAGACAAAATATCATGGTTACCATACAACGTTATAGACAAAATATCATGGTTACGGTACAACGTTATAAACAAAATATCATGGTTACGATACAACGTTATGGACAAAATATCATGGTTATGATACAACGTTATCCTTCACTGAGCAAATTTAGAACCACTTTCACCTACAGGTGGGAGAGGAAGGGGAGGAGGCCGGTTAAAGAGAGAAGACGTAAACTGTGGGGAGCGGAGTTCTCTCAACAGTCGCAATCATAAACCACCAATAGAGTTGGCTTCACTAAAACTTGATGTTGGTAGTATAGGGCAACACTCTGACGGGTTATAGGGCAACACTGTGACGGGGTATAGGGCAACACTGTGGCGGGGTCTAAGGCAACACTATGACGGGGTATAGGGCAACACTCTGAGGGGTTATAGGGCACCACTCTGACGGGTTATAGGGCAACACTGTGACGGGGTATAAGGCAATACTATGACGGGGTATAAGGCAACACTCTGACGGGTTATAGGGCAAAATGGTGATGGGGTATAAGGCAACACTATGACGGGGTATAAGGCAACACTCTGATGGGTTATAGGGCAACACTATGACGGGGTATAGGGCAACACTCTGACGGGTTATAGGGCCACACTATGACGGGGTATAAAGCAACACTATGACGGGGTATAAGGCAACACTAAGACGGGGTATAAGGCAACACTATGACGGGGTATTGGGCAACAATCTGACGGGTTATAGGGCAACAATAAGACGGGGTATAAGGCAAGACTATGACGGGGTATAAGGCAACACTATGACGGGGTATAAGGCAACACTATGACGGGGTATAAGGCAACACTATGACGGGGTATAAGGCAACACTGAGACGGGGTATAGGGCAACACTAAGACGGGGTATAGGGCAACACTCTGACGGGGTATAAGGCAACACTGTGTAGGGGTATAAGGCAACACTATGACGGGGTATAGGGCACCACTATGACGGGTTATAGGGCAACACTATAACGGCTTATAGGGCAACACTATGACGGGGTATAAGGCAACACTATGACGGGGTATAAGGCAACACTATGACGGGGTATAGGGCAACACTATGACGTGGTATAGGGAAACACTCTGACGGGTTATAGGGCAAAACTATAACGGCTTATAGGGCACCACTATGACGGGGTTTAAGGCAACACTATAACGAGGTATAGGGCAACACTATGACGAGGTATAAGGCAACACTGTGAAGGGGTATAAGGCAACACTGTGACGGGGTATAAGGCAACACTGTGACGGAGTATGAGGCAACACTGTGGCGGGGTATAAGGCAACACTATGACGGGGTATAAGGCAACACTATGACGGGTATAAGGCAACACTGTGTTGGGATATAAGGCAACACTATGACGGGGTATAGGGCAACACTAAGACGGGTTATAGGGAAAAATTCTGACGTGTTGTAGGGCAACAACATGACGGGTTATAGGGCAAGACTTTAACGGGGTATAGGGCAACACTATGACGGGTATAAGGCAACACTGTGACGGGGTTTAAGGCAACACTATGACGGGGTATAGAGCAACACTAAGACGGGTTATAGGGCAAAACTCTGACGGGTTGTAGGGCAACACTATGACAGGTTATAGGGCAAGACTTTAACGGGGTATAGGGCAACACTATGACGGGTATAAGTCAACACTGTGACGGGGTTTAAGGCAACACTAAGACGGGGTATAGGGCAACACTATGACGGGGTAAAAGGCAACACTATGACGGGGTATAGGGCAACATTATGACGGGGTATAGGGTGACACTATGACGGGGTATAAGGCAACACTGTGACGGGGTTTAAGGCAACACTATGACGGGGTATAAGGCAACACTATGACGGGGTATAAGGCAACACTAAGACGGGGTATAGGGCAACACTATGACGGGGTATAAGGCAACACTGTGACGGGGTATAAGGCAACACTATGACGGGGTATAAGGCAACACTATGACGGGGTATAGGGCAACACTATGACAGGGTATAGGGCAACACTCTGATGGGGTATAAGGCAACACTCTAACGGGTTGTAAGGCAACACTGTGACGGGGTATAAGGAAACACTGTGACGGGGTATAAGGCAACACTGTGACGAGGTATAAGGCAACACTGTGACGGGGTATAAGGCAACACTGTGACGGGGTATAAGGCAACACTGTGACGGGGTATAAGGCAACACTATGACGGGGTATAGGGCAACACTATGACGGGGTATAAGGCAACACTGTGACGGGGTATAAGGCAACACTATGACGGGGTATAAGGCAACACTATCACGGGGTATAAGGCAACACTATGACGGGTTATAGGGCAACACTATGACGGGGTATAAGGCAACACTGTGACGGGGTATAAGGCAACACTATGACGGGGTATAAGGCAACACTAAGACGGGTTATAGGGCAACACTAAGACGGGTTATAGGGCAACACTAAGACGGGTTATAGGGCAACACTATGACGGGGTATAAGGCAACACTATGACGGGGTATAAGGCAACACTATGATGATTTATAGGGCAAGACTAAGACGGGTTATAGGGCAACACTAAGACGGGTTATAGGGCAACACTATGACGGGGTATAAGGCAACACTATGAAGGGTTATAGGGCAACACTAAGACAATTATAGGGCAACACTATGACGGGGTATAAGGCAACACTATGACGGGTTATAGGGCAACACTAAGACGGGTACGGGGTATAAGGCAACACTATGATGATTGATAGGGCAAGACTAAGACGGGTTATAGGGCAAGAAGAAGACGGGTTATAGGGCAACACTATGACGGGGTATAAGGCAACACTATGAAGGGTTATAGGGCAACACTAAGACAATTATAGGGCAACACTATGACGGGGTATAAGGCAACACTCTGACGGGTTATAGGGCAACACTAAGACGGGTTATAGGGCAACACTAAGACGGGTTATAGGGCAACACTATGACGGGGTATATGGCAACACTATGACGGGGTATATGGCAACACTATGACGGGGTATAAAGCAACACTGTGTAATGGGGTATAGGTCAACACTGTGACGGGGTATAAGGCAACACTATGACGGGGTACCGGGCAACACTGTATCTGTGTATAGGGCAACACTATCAAGGGGTATAAGGCAACACTGTGAAGGGGCACATGGTAAGATTATGGGGTATAGGGCAACACTATGACAGGGTACAGGGCAACACTATGGCGGGGTATAGGGCAACACTATGGTGGGGTACAGCGCAACAATAGGACGGGCAAGGGGAATAGACCATGAGAGAGAAGGGGTGAGTATGGAAAGAAGGGTGTACATATTTTCTATTAAACTACAGACGCCTCTTCCAAAATCATTTAAATTTTCGTCTCTCGATGATATGTTCAAGTAGAAATAATGGGTTACAAGGGAATAGGCACGTGCCAAGCCACGCCCACCCCCTCCCCCAACCAAACACAAATCCATTTGAATCCGATTCTACAAGCACACCACCCCACCTCTTGACACTTTGATCTCCAATGCTCTACACCATTTTCGAATTCACTCAACTGTTACACCAGCCCCCGATCCATCAAACCCCCTCCCCCCCCCCCACCAACCACCAGGTTGTTGGTCGGTTGTTTTCCTCCATATGACACACTTAGCAGGGCAACAGCTTGGCTGCATAATGACTTTTTTTTTTCTTCTTCTGAATACCAACTTGTTGAAGATATGAGAGGGCGCTTCTATTTCTCTTCAAGCCCACCCCTACCCTACTCACAAATCTCTCCCCTCCTACAAAGACCCCACCCCCCCCC
>CAXITT010000583.1:186600-206373 GCA_964033795.1 Lymnaea stagnalis | reverse complement strand
CCCCCCCACCCCGAAAATTATGAAGTGCTCCCCCGGGGGAAAATTTCTGAAAGAAACACTGGTAATGACTGATGTTGACTTCCCATAGCTTCACACATTATTTGAAGAGGCTGCTTTTAAGATGTTGTGATCTTAGACAGTTTTTTAATTTTTTATTTTGTTTTACTTCATTCAACACTATCTTCAGAATTTTTTCATCTCTCTAATTTTGAAAATGGCTCCAGCCATGTTTCCCATCATTGCCTTTCCCCCATTAATGCTTATGACTGTGACCCATTCTAACAAAAGGATAGACTAGTATACAAAAGGATCCGAGCTATAAGCGTTTGTAAATGCAATAAGGGGTCTACCTGGGTGAAAATTATATTTTTTCTGAAATAGATAGATTTTCCAATTTAAATTGTATTATCGCGTTAATTTAATTTAACTGAGAACTATTTAAAATAATTATTTTAATAACCATGTGTTAAAATACCTAGGCATTTCTCCCCTTAATTATCGAGCTTTATAAAGCCTTTCTTGATTTAATTCCCCTGCACAGTGCCCCAATCATGTTACATATCGATCGAAAGGGTTGGAAGTCCTTCTTCTATTGGAGACCCCAATTTATTTATATAAACCAACCAGTAACCAGTAACTATTTAAGGGAAAAGTTTATGTTATTAAAATAATAATAATTTAACCAATGGAATCCAGTTTTTATTTAGCATTGGTTACAAACCTATTTCTGCCAATACGCCATCTGTGATTGGCTACATAAACTAATCGGCCATAAATGCAACCCTTTGCAGATCAAAATAGCTTATTTATTTACAGTTTTACGTCATATCGTCATACGATATTATGGTTTCTACCATAGAAAAAGAAATCATACGCCGTTTCTAGCGATGTTGAGTTATTCATATGATTCTGATTGATGTGGAATTCGGCGTGATTTAAAGCTTAAACTTTGAAACCCGTTTCCTCACAACTCTTGATTTTTCTGTTCAAAGCCCCTTTTACACTATATATTAAACTCCAAATGTTGAAAAAAAATCACTCTATCCTTTTGTCAGAATGGGCTCCGCGCAATTCACCCCCCCCCCCCCCCCATTTCATTTGATGAGAAGAATTCATCAAAGTAATTAAATATTTCATCCACTTTAAAAAAAATATTTTTATGGTTTTTAAGGTAGAAGATCCTCTCGATAGCATTCAAGTACAAGGTCCACCTGATGGCTTTTAAATAGAAAGTCCTCCTGAGCTTTAAAGAAGAAGGTCCTACTGATGGCTTTAAAGTAGAAGGTCCTCCTGATGGCTTTAAAGAAGAAGGTCCTCCCGATAGCTTTAAAGTAGAAGGTCCTCCTGTTGGCTTTTAAATAGAAAGTCCTCCTGAGCTTTAAAGAAGAAGGTCCTCCTGATGGCTTTGAAGAAGAAGGACCTCCCGATAGCTTTAAAGTAGAAGCTCCTGATGGCTTTTAAATAGAAAGTCCTCCTGAGCTTTAAAGTAGAAGATCCTGATGGCTTTTAAATAGAAAGTCCTCCTGAGCTTTAAAGTAGAAGGTCCTCCTGGTGACTTTAACGTAGAAGGTCCTCCTGATGACCTTAAAGTAGAAGGTCCTCCTGATGGCTTTAAAGTACAAGGTCGTCCTGATAACTTTAAAGTACAAGGTCCTCCTGATGGCTTTAAAGTACAAGGTCCTCCTGATAGCATTTTTAATTTAAAAATAAACGACAAGGTACCGATGAAACCACCAAGCCGGTGACGTCGGTCGATTCATCCATTTGTAGTGCGAATTCAGTAACCTGATATGATTACACAAAATATAACATTCTCAAAGAGGTCAACCACACATATAACTCGCGGAACAATCGCTTTCAAATCACAATGTTATCGCTAGGACAATTCACGTTGAACTTTCATCACATCAAATGGCCAGGGTCTAAATGTTTGAACTTGAACCAGTTTGAATGCCAGGGTCTAAATGCTTGAACTTGAACCAGTTTGAATGGCCAGGATCTAAATGGTTGAACTTGAACCAGTTTGAATGGCCAGGGTCTAAATGTTTGAGCTTGAACCAGTTTGAATGGCCAGGATCTAAATGTTTGAACTTGAACGAGTTTGAATGGCCAGGGTCTAAATGCTTGAACTTGAACCAGTTTGAATGGCCAGGATCTAAATGTTTGAACTTGAACCAGTTTGAATGGCCAGGATCTAAATGTTTGAACTTGAACCAGTTTGAATGGCCAGGGTCTAAATGTTTCAACTTGAACCAGTTTGAATGGCCAGGGTCTAAATATTTGGGACTAAATTTCGAGGAACTTCGAGTTGATTCGGAAATTCCCTAGTAACGTACATGTTCAAAAGTATTAAAATCTGATAGACTAAGTAAGAGAGAGTATAAAAAAAGTGCCGTTTTTTATAATAAAAAAAAATAAGAGGTAGGGGTGTTTAAATTTACAAATTTAAAAAAAAAAAAAAATTAAATTTAAAATTTAAAAAGCCTAACGATAGAATCAGCTGTTCGGAGCTGGTTGGAAGGAAAAAAAAAAAAAAAAAAAGGGGGAAACTTTTTTTTTAAATTGTGAAGAAAATGCTTAAACGACGAATGTGTATTTCTTGTCATCACCAACGATTTGTTCTCTATTTTCCACAAAGGGCCCCAAACAAGAGGAGATGAAGAGAATTTAAATGGCGTGCGGCAGCAGTCAATCCGATGCCCTATTCTCTGTGTTCGATGCCATGAACTGGTCCACAAGACGTCCCATGATCCCCGTGACATGGTGGGATAAAAAATGTGGATGGAGGGGGGGGGGGCGCAAGGTAACTCCGGGTCATCTTGTCCTTCCATTCTAATCCAAACAGAAGGTGTAAAGGGGGTGGGTGGGTCGTGCATTAACAAACGTATTTTATTTTATTTTTTTAAAAAAGCTTAACTGGGGCCTTCTTTTCGCTTAATTTAGCCGTCCCCCCCCCCCCCCCCCTCCCATGCAGGCTGTGGCAAGAAAAGAGGAAGCTGTGCATGTGAGCACGAGTCGTGCAGCTTTGGACTGTTAAGGTCTGCGGGACGCGAGTCGGGAAGCGTTGGACTGTACAGGTCTGCGGGACGTACTTGCAGCTGCTGGCCAACTCAAAGGAGCAACATTAGTGATTGTGTGATTTGGGCAAAAGGTGTGTGGGTCGAGGTTAAAGGGGGGGGGGGCATTTACGTCAAGGTCCGTCAACTATTTCAGAGAAAACATCAAATTATTTTTTCTTCATTTAGTTTATAAATAAACTACTAAAATTATTGAGTTAAATTTCAATGTTAAATCACTAAACTAACTTCCTTTGTTAAATTATTGAATTCTATTTCTATTTTTAATTACTAAACTAACTTATTTTGTTAAATTATTGAATTAAATTTCTATGTTAAATTACTGAGGTTAATTTAATTTTAATTTCTTTTGAATTATTGAATTAAATTAATATGTTACATTTTTTAATTAAAATTAATCACTAAATTCTGAGTTAAATAAGTGAGTAATTAGTTAGTTATTAGGTTAAATTTGATGAGTTAAATTGCCGAGTTAAATTGCTGAATTATAAGGTTAAAGTGCTGAGTTAACTTACTGAGTTTTAATGTTAAATTCATGGGTTTAATTGCTGTGTTAACTTACTCAGTTATAAGGTTAAATTGCTGAGTTGACTTACTGAGTTACAAGGTTAAATTGATGGGTTAAATTGCTGAGTTGACTTACTGAGTTATAAGGTTAAATTGATGGGTTAAATTGCTGAGTTATAAGGTTAAAGTTAAATTGAGTTAAATTGTCGAGTTAACTTAGTGAGTTATACGGTTAAACTGCTGAGTTAAATTCCCGAGTTAACGTACTGATTTAGCATGAGCTTGCACAAACTTTACGGGCGGCGGAAACCTTTAGCTTTCATATTTTATTTTTTTTTTTTAAAAGAAGAAAAAAGAAAGGAAATTAACAATTGATCCAACAGATAAGAGAAGGGTCCAAGATTTATGCAAATAGAATGCTTGGTACTTAGATCCACCCGAGATCCCATCCTCTCTCTCCATCGAGCGTGTCCCGGTTCGAACATAAGGACTTTGTGTACACGCCTTGACAAAACTCATGTCTTAAAACAAACGGGACAGCGAATAGATAGAAATGCTAGATTTTTAAAATTTATTTTGTTGTTTAAATTTAAATTTAAAAAGAATCACCAGCATCCAAAGAGTGCCCCCCCCCACCACCCACCCCCCCCCCCCCCCCCCCCCCCCCACACCCCCCCCCCCCCCCGGGACTTGAGACAATGGTGACTTGATCTGAGACTACGGATACCGGATCTGACAAAAACAATGGTAACTTGATCTGAGACTGTGGATACCCGATCTGACACAATAGGTCTGCCGCCTGAGACAATGAGCAATCATAAATAACAGCAACTTCAAGGGGCTCCAGCTTTTCTTCTCGTTCTCGTTCCAAGCCCCAACCCCCCTCCCCCCTCTCCTTTTCTCTCTATTCCTCCGTCTTCGGGGAGAGAATAAAAATGCAATTATAATGCGATATCGAATCGGTGCGAGGGCGTATTTCAAGAAAACCGATTGAGCTTTCAAGCAAAAGAAGTCGGTAGGATTATCCTCCCCCCCCCCAAACCCCACCCCCCCCTTTTTTTTTTCCTCACATGCGACGAGGGAACGGAGATTCTTAACGCGTCTTTCATATTTCAAGAAACCCGATTGAGCTTTCAAGCAAAAGAAGTCGGTAGGATTATCCCCCCCCCCCCCAAACCCCACCCCCCCCTTTTTTTTTTCCTCACATGCGACGAGGGAACGGAGATTCTTAACGCGTCTTTCATCTATGACATTCTATGACGACTTTGAATGAGCCAGAAAATTTTAGGACGGTGGATGATAAGATTGTGGGCGAAAGGAGACGGGGATTGTGGCCCACATCGCCTTGGCTTTAGATTGTCTTCGAGAAAAATCGGTAGTGCACACCATGTCTGGGGGCGCCACGCTTCCTTATCGCTGCATTGTGATGACAGCTATTGAGTGGCGACAAAAGTCACAGTGAATCAACGCTGTGCCCTTAACGCCTGGGAAGAGTCGTTGTTTGTAAATCTTGGTTTACTAACCAGTCGTGTGCCCCTAAAGTAGGGGCGGGAGGCGCGAGGGGGCAACTGTAACCAATAAAAAGGAAGTGGTTAGGCTGAATTAACCTGAAATTTGACTTTTTTTTTATATAAAATTTTTTTTTTTTTTAATCCCCGATTAAGCATGCGCTCTAAACCCACGCGCAGTCTCGTGTCGAGGAATTGCGGCACGAGACTTGAAGCCCAGATGTCCCGAAGTCTAAATAACAGTGAAACAACGAGGGCCTCAAGTAGGGACCGATTCGCCTCTTCAGTAATTGTTTGCCTCGAGTTTTATTGCCCCTCAGCTCGCGGTGAAGAGGGTAGGGTACCGTTACCGTAAGAGGCAGATGTAAACAATATTTTAGCACACACGTCATCTAAGGAGAGGGGGGTGGGGGCGCTCTTACTCACGGAAACCACTCCATTCTTTACCCTTCACACACCGTGACAACCCGAGGAATCATTGGTGTTTCTTGTGTGTATGTGTTTTCAATCCCTCCCTGCTCCCACCAAAAAAAATATTCAGAGCGCGGACTTCACGCTGAGCTTTGGCGAATTCGGTTCGAGAGTGTCTTGTTTGGCATTTAATGGCGTCGCAGATACGTAATCTAACTCATCCCAAGTTGCAGAATCTTGGCGTGGTCGTACGCGCTATGCCACTTCTTGGTGTCACCCCGACAACCCCACGCTGGTTGACAAGCGGGGTATGTTTTTGTAAGGTCATGCTTCCGGGAGATGTTGGACCGAGTTTGAAGAGAGACCGACGCATGGTCACTAAGGTTGTTTTTTGTTTGTTTTTTTTTTAAAAAAAATTCAGCGTGGAGCAGGATTACGAAGCCCCCCCCCCCCCCTTAAATGTTGAAATAAGGGTTGGTCAATGACAGACATCTGCGGCAAGAGTTCAAGAAACAATGGAAGCGAATCTCACCTTGCATCAGCTGATTAAATAAAGGTTTTTGTGTGTGTGTGTGTGTTGTTTTTTTAAACATTTCTTTCAGAAACTATAACTGTAATCATGAGGGTTAGGATTACAAAAGCAGATGAATGATTCATTATTTTGGAAATGGGATGAAAATTTAATGGTATGACCTAAAAGTATTACTGAACAATATTTAGATAAATGGGGTAACATTGGGGAAACAGACAAAATATATATCTCTTATATATATAAACATGAATATCTGTATGGTTGTCCCGAATGCGCTCTCACACCATTCATGTGATTGCAATCAAACTTTATTGAATTGTTTTCCGCTCGCCCTCGCATTTTCGTAAGCCATTAAAACCCTTTTAAAATATTCCATTATGGGCTGGGGGCCCTAAATTTGTTTTTTTTTTCTTACATGAGCTATGTAAATATAATTTCCGTATGCGCTCCTACGCCATTTATCTTATTTACCGGTACAACAAAACGTTAGAAAGTTATTGTGAGCACGCCAGTAAAGGTTCCCAAATTATTACAATTGTTTCAAAATATCCTGTTTTGAGCCAGGGGCCCTAAATTCGTTGTTTCTTATATCAGCTATATAAATATAATTTCCGTATGTGCTCGTATACCATCCAATCCGATTGCGATCAAACTTTGGTGGGTTGTTGTGGGTTGTTGTGCTCAAGCCCGTAAACGTTTAATATTTAGTCCAACCATTTTACAATTAGTCTATCCGTTTTGAGCCGGGGCCCTAAATTCGTTTTTTCTTATATGAGCCATATAAATATAATTTCAAACAGAACTATTGCGTGGGTGGATGGAATTTGATCAAATGCAAAAAGGAACATAATAAGTAGGTGTCTGAAGTATTACAGCCATTTTACAACATTCCGTTTGGGGCCGAGGGCCGTAAATTAGTTTTTATTTTCTATATGAGCTATGTAAATGTAATTTCCGTATGCGTTCCTATAATATACCATTCATCCGATTGCGATAAAGCTTTTGTGAGTTGTTGTGCTCACCCCCGTAAAGGTTTCTAATTTAGTACAAACTGTTTACAATATTCCGTTTTTGGTAGGGGCCTTCAATTATTTTTTAATTATATGAGTTATTAAATTCAATTTCAAACAGAGCTGTGACATGGTTGGGTGGAATTGAATCAAATACAAACATTGACATTTCAGTTTATGTTTGACATAATCAGTAGTTTTCTAAATGAGTTTCACCATTTTACAATATTCCATTTGGGGTCGTGGGGCCTTAATTTTATTTTATTTTATTATTATATGAGCTATAAAAATATAATTTGAAACATAGCTAATGCATGAGTGGATGGAATTGAATCAAATACAAACAACGATACTTCCGTTTTTGTGTGACATAATTTAGTAGGTTTCTGAATTTGTAATACTATTTTACAATATTCAATTTTGGACAGGGGCCCTAAATTGTTTTTTTGTTCTTATATAAACTAGTTTAATATAATTTCCGTATGCGCTCCTATACCATTCATCTGATTGCGATAAAACTTGAGTGAGTCGTTGTGTGCACGCTCGCAAAGGTTTCTGAATAAATACAACCATTTTACAATATTCCGTTTTTGGGCTGGGGACCCTAAATTCATGTTTTTTTTAAAATTATTATTACTAAAGCTATGTAAATATCATTTCAAACAGAGCTATTGCATGGGTGGATGGAATTGAATGAAATACAAACAGTCACATTTCAGTTTTTATGTAAAATAATAAGTAGGTTTCTGAATTAGTACATCCATTTTCATATATTCCGTTTGGTCCCGGGGGCCCTATATTTTTTTATATATACTAAATGAGCTATATAAATATAATTAAAGCTATGTAAAAAAAGTATTTGAACTTTTTTTCTTCAACAAAAGATTAGCTGTGTAATGCAATCAAATTCTTTACATTTGCGGGCATTCGTGTTGTATGTTATATTGTATACATTTCTACAGGGTTTAATGGATCTTGGTCAAACTTGGGATACATAATGATTCAATTTAATTATCCAGAAGAATTTTTTTTAAAAATTATCCTGGTCAGGGATGTGGACCTAAATTTCGTTAGTTAAAACATGGGTAGATTTCAAACTAATAATATCCACATCTTTTTGTCCACGGCATTCCAAGTTTGTTTTGGTTTTTTGTAAACTAGCAAATATTACTATATACAGTGGGCTGGTCCAATGCTTCAGCATTAAGACAGAAACTCGTCCCTCTGCCCCTTAGACAGCGACGAGGCCAAGACAGGCAGTTCCTGCTAGTAACAGCAAGAGCACAGTACAGGAACTGCTCATTCCTGCCAAAAGACAATCAGGGACTGGAACAAGCTTCCAAAAAGCACGGTTGAGACGACAACTCTTTACACATTTGCGTCAATTGCCTCATGCCTTCCAACCCCCTCCCCCTCCCCACCCCAGTTCCTGATACCCTCGCTGAGTAGCCCTAGCAACCAGTGAAATATCCTATTCAATACCAGGCAAAGAAACATCGCCAATCCCATCTACATAAAAGGAGCCAGAACGGTCAGTACATTAATCGTTGGCCCTCAAGTTATAGATGAAAAAGAAGAAAATATGTCAGGACGCGATACCGATTTTAATGTGAAATGTTGTCAAAGAAAGTGTGTTCGTCATCTTACATAAAATACCCACTGCTGTAAAATATTAAAGATTAAGTTCTTTTAAAGCCGGGGACCCCAACAAGTATTAATTTTTAAGGCAACATCTTTGCAAACTCCTTCTAATTTTAATAGATTGATTTGAAAAATTAAGTTTAATATCTGACTGATTTTTATAGTTCCCTTATATCTTAGGGAAAACTAAAATGCCCCCCCCCCCCCACCTTTGGAACAGAGATTCTACATTGTAGTAAATGATAAGCGGTCATATAATAACAATAATAATATTAAAGTTTATTTGAAAATCTTTAAATAAAATACCCACTGCTGTAAAATATTAAAGATTAAGTTCTTTTAAAGCCGGGGACCCCAACAAGTATTAATTTTTAAGGCAACATCTTTGCAAACTCCTTCTTATTTTAATAGATTGATTTGAAAAATTAAGTTTAATATCTGACTGATTTTTATAGTTCCCTTATATCTTAGGGATAACTAAAATGACCCCCCCCCCCCACCTTTGGAACAGAGATTCTACATTGTAGTAAATGATAAGCGGTCATATAATAACAATAATAATATTAAAGTTTATTTGAAAATCCCGCTTCATCCCCAAAGGCTCGAAGCGCGGTACAAAGTCAAGTATATTAAAAGAGAAATGAAACAATCCATAATATACCTCATGAAATACAAAATGTAACATTGTAAAAACTATATACGAGAATACCCATTCTAAGTCTTTCATACCTAACAACCATAAACAACACAGGCCAATACACATCCACAAGATAATAACTAGATAGAAACATCATCCCAGCAGGTGTTTGCGAAATATATATGTCTTCAAATCAGTTTTGAAAGACTCGGGTAGTTTCTGAGAGCGACAGGAAGGTTGTTCCAAATTGTTGGGCCAGCAAATGCGAAAGATACGCCCCTCGTAAGTCTCAAGGCGAACACGTGGTATCGAGAGTTTGCCACTATCAGAAGCGGAGTTGTCTAGTGGGTACATAAGGCGTCAGCAGCTCTTTGAGATAGGACGGTGCCAGGTCATGTAAGCAACGGTAGCAGAGTTGCAATTTTGTACTTGCTCTATGCGAGCGCGGACCGGCAGCCAATGCAACTCTCTCAGAAGTGTTTTAGCATGGTCAAATGTGCGTTTGCGAAGAATAATGCGAGCCGCATTATTCTGTGCTTTTTTAATTTTATCAAGAAGCGTAGCTGGAAGACCCACCATAAGAGCATTGCAGTAGTCCATGCGTAATAGCACGAATGCAGACATCAACTTCTTCGATGCATCTAACGTTAAGAAAGGTCTGCTATGATTACTTCTGCGCAGCTCTAGAAAAATCGCCATGAAAAGCATGTTAATGTGATTTTCCATAGTTAGTGTTCTGTCTAAATAGACACCCAGGTTTCGCACTGTTTGAGCAAACTCAATCTGTATACCTGAGAGAGTAAGGGTTTGTGTGTTATTTATATATTTTAGCTTTTGAGCGGTGGCAATGGGGATCAGCTCGGTCTTTTCATCATTCAGTTTAAGCTTCTTTATAGTCATCCAGTGCTTAACTTACTTCACTGTCTTCTGTGTCATACTAAGAACCTGAGGGAACTGAGAGGGGATCACAAATTGCCGAAGTTGGGTGTCATCCGCGAACATGTGAAATAGCATGTCAAACTGCTTGATCACTGCTACCACGGGCTGAACGTACATTGTGAAAAGCACCGGGCCTAGGACCGAGCCCTGGGGTACTCCGAATTCGATGAAAGATTGCTTCGAGGTCAAGCCGTTCGCAATAACTTTAACATTGACGAACACTTTCATTCATACGACCACTTTTGAAAGTTAGATTTGTCTTTAAAACATGGTTTCCGGCTGTGCCCAGCTTTAATATTAAATAAAACGTGTTTGGCCTCATATTTAATTTTTACAAGAGTTCATATGCAAATCAGCGTTTTTCATGGGGGTTTTTCAGGGGGGGGGGGGGGGGGGGGCGGCACATTTCCACCCCCCCCCGGGTAAGTTAAGTGCCCCCCAGCAAAAGTATTTACAACAATAAAACAAATTATATATTATTTTTAAAAAAAACAATTTTCATTTTTTTAAATATTTTTAAAAAGTAGATTAGCTGGTGTCATTAACCGATTACAATTAGCGCAAACTATAAACTATCGCTACGCTCAATAGAGTTGATGATCCGTATAGTTAAGGCTAATCTTCTTAGATGCTTACGTTATTCGATTATAAATATCGCGATGTTTAGAAAATTTGCCAATTATGAGTCGAAGCATTACTCCCCGTTCGCTTTTATCTGTATTTTTTGTTGAATTATTTTTTTGCCAACTCACAAGTTTAAAGACTTTAATAACATGGTATTAAACTAAAGTTGCCTCAATTTGAAGGTTTGTTTTCTTTAAATGTGCTACCTTTGTTTCAAAGTTTCCTGAATAACAGATTTGTTTTTTTTGTTGTTTTTATTTTGTTTTTTTTATAAATACTTAGCTGTTAGCCTATATTTATTATTATTAACTTCCCAACTGCTTTTCTCTTTTTTAATGCCAGAATAACAAACAAAGTGCCCCATCAATTGGCATTGCCATATTTTTTTTTTACATTATTAATTTTATTTTAGATGAGAATCCAGTAGAAAGCTAAGAATTTTTTTTGTTGTGAACTAGCATTTCAATTATCATGCCAAGTTCCTTTTTTGGTTTTTTCTTTTGTTCGTGTTTAAACAAAAAATATTATTCCTAATTCGTCAATTTAAAATAGATTCAGTGGGTTTAGATAAAAATGTTTTAAAGTATAGCGTAGAGGCAATTTAAGAAAGTTATTGTAGTTTGAAATTCTTAAATAAAAATTTCAATCTACTGAATATTGGGAAATCAATACTTCATTTTCATACGAATTTCCCTTACATAAAGTCACACATTAATAAATATAATGGTTTCTGTAAACAACTCATGTCTTCTTAAAATGGTTGTGCCGCAATTTAGAAAAATGACCAGTTTTCAAAACCCATAATAATCTATAGACCTTTCTAATAAACCTTTTTTTTTTTCTTCTTTTCTTTTTGACTCTGGTAAAATTAGGACTTATTTAGAGAAAAGTTCGTCTAAGCATTATAATTATAAGTAAGTTTGTTTGTTTCCATGTGCGTTCATCATCCTATCAAATAATGTTTGCAGTGCTTTCTACTGGTGGATCACTTTTAACTTACTTTTTTTTTTTTGAAAATTCATTTACTAATTAAGTAGCCATCCCTAAAAAAATAATGTAAAAAAAATAATAAAAATAAAAGCCACATTACTTTTCTTAGTTATATAATTAATTTAATTTTTGTTTGTGCATAATACAAGCAGGTTCGGATATTTCCGTTTTAAAAACCCTGCATGGAAAGATGATAACTAAGCAAATATCCTCATCACATCTTAAAGCTCCTAAAATATCCGCGTCACCCTTCAGTCGTAGGTGTTGCTGGGCGCACACGATTGTTCTAAGGTTAAGTGGCACCTATATTTTTTTTAACTATAGGATATCTTTCGTTGCTCTCCAATTAAGTGTGGACTGTTGCAAAACTAAATTCAGATATGTGAAAAATGCATTCTTGTATTTTGAATATATCAAGAATTTTCTGGGGACTATAATGATTTAAAGTGCGAGAATAATCTAGGGCAAAATCTTACCCTCAAGGGCGACATAACCAAATTGACTATAGGTTACGTCCCTCGGGTGCGAAATTTAAGATATCTTTGGTCATTATTATGGCTAATTTTGCCATTTCGCAATCGATCGTTTGAAATGCAACCTCAAAATTGTCTGAAAGAAACAACAAATTCAAGTATGCGCCAAAATAATGCACCCTTGCATTTTGAGTTTATACGACTGTCTTTAGCACCCTTAATTATGCAGCCCTTCCATCATGCTGATCACTGGTACACTATGGGGTTCATTATAAGCCACTCCCTAATGATTACCCTGGGGCATGCCATAAACGGAGTGATGTCAGTTTATATATGGCACTGGGCTAAATAATGACTCCCACAAAACTTTAAAAAATGTTCTTCCTTGTTCAAAAGGTAGAATAGAAACATCGAATTCAAGTATGGTCCAAAATACACCTCTTGATTTTGAAATAATCCAAAATTCACTGGGGAGCAAAACCCGTCCACCGATCAAAATTCATCGTCGCCATCGGTTTCCGCCCTACTTCTCGATGAAAATGATCGCCCATTTCGGTAGCGATAGATACATTGCCTAGCGGCGTAGCTACTATTAAAGCTGCCATGAGCGGCCAGATATACTGTCTAGCGGCGTATCTACTATTAAAGCTGCCATGAGCGGCCAGATACACTGTCTAGCGGCGTAGCTACTATTAAAGCTGCCATGAGCGGCCAGATACACTGTCTAGCGGCGTAGCTACTATTAAAGCTGCCATGAGCGGCCAGATACACTGTCTAGCGGCGTAGCTAATATTAAAGCTGCCATGAGCGGCCAGATACACTGTCTAGCGGCGTAGCTACTATTAAAGCTGCCATGAGCGGCCAGATATACTGTCTAGCGGCCTAGCTACTATTAAAGCTGCCATGAGCGGCCAGATATATTGCCTAGCGGCGTAGCTACTATTAAAGCTGCCATGAGCGGCCAGATACACTGGCTAGTGGCGTAGCTACTATTAAAGCTGCCATGAGCGGCCAGATACACTGGCTAGTGGCGTAGCTACTATTAGTGCTGCCATGAGCGGCCAAATACTTTTGCCGTCCTCCCTTTCACGATTCAAACTCTGCAGTTGTCCAAAAATGCCACACCAGCATATACAGAAAAAGTGACACCTGGGTGGACCACTCCATCCGTCCTATTTCGACGCCATTAGCAGTGGAGTAGCTACAGTGTTTTGTGTCAGAGGACAAGATTCATTTTAAGCCCCCATTCCAACTCTGAAACCGATTAATTCCATCTAATCCAATTTCCACCCCCCCCCCAACAAGTCTGGCGCCCCGGAACGTACGTCTCATCTGCCACCCCTTAGCTACGCCTTTTGAAAATCTGAAGTGCCCCCCCCCCCTTTGCGGGTAATTTCTGAAATAAACACTGGCCTTTTTATAGGTAAAAAATTCCATTTTTAATTGGTACTAGAGCAATTTGTTTTTGGCAGGGCCTTCAATTGACGTGTAAGCTGATAACGCTGAGAAGTTGTTTTTTTTCCAAATACAAACCCGACCTATTCGTGTAGATTGGCTAGTGGTACATAATATAGAATAAATATAGTGTTATTTATTTATTTTTCTTTTGCCATGGTTTTTCGTAAGTAAGAAGCGCAACAAAGAACCTTAAGGAGAAAGAGAGAAGAAACACACACATCAAGGGAAAAAACAGAATAAATGTACAAAGCAAAGATCAACAATGAAAATCTGAACCTAGCGAGTTTTTAAAAACATCAATCGTAAAACACACGAAACTTATTATTGATGTCAAGTTTTATTCCAATCAAATAGCATTGTATGTTGGACTGCAGAGCGGTTGAGGGAGAAGGAAAAAAGTGTGTGTAGGGGGGGTGTGGTGAGGGGAGCAACGCGCCTTGGTAACAACTACAACGACACCATCGCAGAAAAGACAAACCAAAGCGCTGAACACTAGTGGTCATTGAATGCATTCAGTCGGACCTGGCCTGTTCTTTAGTGCCTTGAACAATTGTTGGCCGCGGTATGGACACACACCCACACACACACACAAGCTGAAATGCTAATTTCAATACGTATCTCGAACCGGTGAAGGTCTTAAAAAAAATCAAATCTTTTCATTGACCAGAGTGTGTTGTACTAAAAAAAAAAAAGAAGTCGCCATGGTTATTGTATGGATGTAGTGAAGGTGACGACAATGGGTGTCCAAATTGGCCTTTCTTCTGTTCATTTCATGAGGATGTTAGTGTGGCCTCACAAAGTCCTCATGGGAATTGACCCGACAATAATTATTTTAGGAAATAGTTTTGCATAATTAAATTTTAAAAAGGGTAATTCTTTCGACGATTACCTAGTGATAGAAATTGAGGAAATTTGAATCAGAATTGCGTGTGGTCATGTTAGCGAGTGAACAATGGAAACAAAAGAAAACAGAAGCGCGAAGAGCAACTATTGTAAATGTTGACTTGACCGTGGTCATTGATTACCGGAAATTTGTTTGAAAGAAATTTCGTCGACGGAAAATTGATCGACGGAAATTTGATGATCGAACCGAAATTTGGTCGAATATTTTTTTCACTGGTACTTTTCATTAATGACCCAGACATACCTCATCACATTTTACAAAAAATCAACATCTACTTTAACAGCCAATTTAAATCACAGGAGATTTTAAAAAAAAAAATTATTTGACAAATAATTCAATGTGAGGAAGAAAAAAAAAACTACTACAGAACTTTACGAAGTTTTCGGATGTGACGTCCTTCGACAAAAGCAATTCTTGACTTGCTGCTAAGTAAGTAACACAACACATTATAATGGTATGGAACAAAAATGGGTGGGTGGAGGGTTGGTGGGGGGGGGTAGCAGGATTTGTTAGCAGCGTTCCCCAAATGGTGGTCCGTGGATCAGCACCGGTCCGTAAGCCTTACGTTGCCGGTCCAGAGAGCATGAATATTTATGTTTAAATAGAAAGAAAATGTAATTTATAAATCTGGCACCGGTCCCAGGTGCAGTTTCGAAACTTGTCCACCGGTCCGTGAAACTTAAAAGTTTGGGAACCGCTGAACTAAGGTGAGTAGGAATCAGCCCTCCCGAGCCATCGGACTGGCTGAGGCCTCCTTGTCTAAACCTAAGCGGCAGTAAGTGACGTCCCAATACATACTTCCAACGAATGCCTCAAGATGAGTATAATCTCTAGCCCCATATGTTTCGAGAGTTTTAATTCTCGGCAAGTAAAGGATGAAATGAAATCATTACTTTGTTTTTTGGTGGTTTTTTTAGTGAAACAAAACTGAAAACTTTTAGAAGAATTAAATCTGTCATTGATCCGTGAAAATAAGCTATTGATATGACGTTAACGTGACTATAAGTTGTCTAGAAGCTATTGCTATGACGTCAAAGATGACCAAAAAATCTTTAATTTATATATTTGTTTAAATTTTAAACAGATTCCATGTCCCAATAAACCACTTGACCCCCACCCAATTATAACACCCCCCCCCCAGCTACCATTTGTACACATATGTCACATATGGGTCTAAGATTGCTTGTGTAGGTCCCCTACAGAATAGGGCACCCATTCAAGCACCACTGTCGTGTTCAAAGGCTCACAAAAAGTGGAGATAAAGGGTGAAGCTTAGAGAGTAAGAGACGTTAAAGAAAAACGAGGTGTTAGCTTCCCCCCCCTCCCCCAAACCTCGTATTATCTAAACACCCGGTTGTTAAATGATGGGTAAACAGCGGTCACACGTAGGCAACGAGTGGACGGACAAACGGACAACCAGCCTTTCAACAGCGCTCTCAAGTGGAAGCCCAACAAAGATCATGATAAATGGCGCTAATTTTACACACAAAAAAAAAAAAAGAATTTGTTGGTCCATTCAGACAGGTTTCTCGTAAAACGGACACAGTTGTATTTCAAACTATAATAACTTTTTGAGGGATGTGTGCTTCTGTTTGGAGGGGGGGGGGTGATTTGGGGTTTGAGGGGGAGGGGGGGGTTTCTGAACAGACAATTATTAAACAGTCCCCACAGCCATTTTTCCATTATAAAAAAACGTCAGAAAGTGTTGGCGATGAAAGGAGAGCCCCGCTATAACCAACGAGCAGCAAAGCTTCGGGGAGGGGGTTGAACAGACAATTATTAAACAGTCCCCACAGCCATTTTTCCATTATAAAAAAACGTCAGAAAGTGTTGGCGATGAAAGGAGAGCCCCGCTATAACCAACGAGCAGCAAAGCTTCGGGGAGGGGGGGGGGGGCGCTACTCGGCTTGTGAAAGCAAACACTGCGATACCTCTCAACAGCGAGCTGTTTTTTTTTTTTTTTGTGGTTGTTGGGTTTGTACCTAGACAATCACTGAGATAAATCAAGCCATCAAACAACACAATAAAAAAAAAGTACCGCAACCAGCGTACCTACGAACCCTGTCGGACCTACGAAACAACATTGTAATGACCTCGGCATGCGCAGTCAGTGAACGCGCACACAATAATATTTTCCAGAGACAAAAATTTACATCGACACATTTTTTTTTTTTTAATTCTTTTTTTAAATTTAAAAACGGACCATTGAACCAATAAATGTATTTAAATATTGGACAGATTGCTTTTTATGGTGTGACATGGCGTCCACACAGAACTTGGTGTGACATGGCGTCCACACAGAACTTGGTGTGACATGGCGTCCACACAGAACTTGGTGTGACATGGCGTCCACACAGAACTTGGTGTGACATGGCGTCCACACAGAACTTGGTGTGACATGGCGTCCACACAGAACTTGGTGTGACATGGCGTCCACACAGAACCGGTGCAGAACGTTTAAGTGCAACCGGTGACGTTCTTTTCCAAAGCCCGTCGCGGAGGCTTCGCATTTTACACAAACATTTCACGTCCTTGCCATCTCTAACCTCTGAACCCCTGTTCGCTTCAATTCCTCTTCTTCGGGGAGGCCGCTTGTTATTTTTGCCTGATTTTGTGAATGGTAACCCGAAAGCGGCTGGAGAAATATTATTGTGCTTCAGTAAACAGACCATGAATATGGCGGTATAAATTTATGATTAATTGCTACTGCATCCAGATTTATTTTAGATATTTTGCAGTGGCGTAAATAGGTTATTAGGGTAAAGAGTTCAGGATAAAAACGGGACTAAAGTACCATATTATGTATTTACCCGGGCCCGTAAGGCTGATTTTTTTTTCGCAAGAATTTTACGCCTAAAAAGTGAGTGTTTATTTCTTTAATGGTTTTATTGCCTTAAAAAATGCTATAGTAATATTTTGAAATCAATTGTTTTTTCTGTTTTTTTTTTTTTTTTTTTTTTAAATTTTTTTTTTATTTATTTTGTTTTTTTTTGTTTTTTTTTATTTTTTTAATTTTTATTATTTTTTTTTTTTTTTTTTTNAACCCTGGTGATGTTAGGATACTAACCTGAATGACTGACAGTTTCCTGCCTCGCACAGAAGTGCCTACGTCCTTAACCCTGGTGATGTTAAGATACTAACCTGAGTGACTGACAGTTTCCTGCCTCGCACAGAAGTGCCTAGGGGGGGACTGTCAACTTTATAGCTGAATTCTTTCTATAATTAAAACTTTTTTTTCCATTTAACTTTAAGGTGTTTAAAGGTGTAGACTCACACGTTCATGAACATAGCGATGCACTTCTTAATGTCTTCAGTCAAAATAGTTTCAGATCCCAATCGCCTAAGGGTCGGGCAATTTTTTTCTTTTAGCTTTTACCCCAAATTAATATTGATATACGCCGACTTTACGCCCTCGATTTGAAAGGGACAAAGTCATAGATCTCTTAAAGCTTCAGTTTTCATAGTGATATCTATATCATGTGAATGACAAAAAATATCCTTAATCAATGACACAGAGTTGAGACTGAAGGAACCTCGACTTAACATTGTGTTACAATGGAAATTAAACAACCCCTAAGAAAAAAAATGGGTTTCGTATTAACCCTTTTTTAAAATTATTTTATATTAATATTCTAATAACCCATCCGTTTTTACGGCACATTTATTTCATCAACTATTTCACAAAAACGAAAGAAAATATTACGCACCAAACGCACTTGCGATATTTTGTTTTAGAATCTCTTTAGCGCGGTTTTCGGGAATTTTATTTCGTGAAATCGGGGGGTCATCATATTTCCTCCATCTTCCCATTTAAAAACGGGAAAAACAGATGTTTTCGGGGGGGGGGGGGAAAAAATGGAAAGAACGTGGTCATCGGCAAAGAGTGTATTTGCCAAGTTATAACACCACGATAGGTTGACGGTGAGTGGTAAAAAATACCCTTTTCCAAAAGTATTTTTTGTTTTTTTAGTATTTAAAAAGAACGTACATCAGGCTCACATTTCTCGCGCCATGTTAGGAGTTATTTGCGCTCGCGATTCGAAATGTTCACATAATTTCATAAGAAATGGATGAACAAGGAAACCGAAATTTGTGATAGATTAAAAGGTACATTGAGACTAAAGACTACCACAAATGACCTCCGATTAGCATTGGTCTAATGGGACCGGGGTGCGAATAGCGGCGCTGCGTGTGCGGGGCCCTTTTGACTAAATGCTATTCGGATGTCTTTTGTGGTAGTTTATGTTAGTTAAACTGAAGAAGTAAGTTTACAAATATATAGTCCATTCAAGCATCTTTCATTTGATACCTCATTTTGTCTTACAAACCCAACAATACTATTTTTAATAGCTTTTTTTAATCCTAACCTCTAACTTCTGGTACCAGGGTACGGATAGGCACTTCGTATCGCTAATTCTTAAATTGTTCATGATTTTAAACGTTATTATCATCAAGCGTAGCAATCACATTGCACACAAAAAAACAAAAACAATTTAAATAAAATATGTATGAATTTCGCCATTTACTAAATGTATCATGTAAAGACGAGTACATTTTTGTGTTTAAAGACATTGATTTAAAGTTTTTGCTACATAATGTAATACGACGGTGAACCACACTACACCCTCTCCCTCCCCCCCACCTTTTCCTTCCTGTCTAAATCTTCTTTTTTTTTCTTCTTCCCAACGTGAACCTGAGCCTTGTGCACGGATGACTTACTGACACTGAGGAGGTGATGATAGCAGTGGTGGTGGACGGATCACCGATTTTCAGATGGGTTAAACATGAAACTGTATCACAGGGTGAAGGGGACACAAGAACTGTTGGCACACGTGCCCGGAAGTGGGTTATTAAAAACCTATTGTCAGCAGTGCTTCCCCCTTTTTTGTGACGACATCAAAAGCTTGTAGAGGTGAGAAGGTGTCAATTTTTTATTATTATTTGGTGTTATTTTTTTTGTAAAAATAAAATGTAAAAAGGACAAAACCTCTCACTTCAACACCACACCACGAATAATAAAGCCCGTTAAGTCCGCCAACGACATGCGTGGGGGGGGGGGGGG
>CAXITT010000583.1:98447-178537 GCA_964033795.1 Lymnaea stagnalis | reverse complement strand
GTTCCAATTGATTTTTTGTTGGACATATTTTTGCTCTGGGGGGGGGGGCACTTGGCTTTTCCGGGGGGGGGGCACTTCCCCCCTCCCGGAGATATAGCTGAAAGAAACCCTGGTCCATTTACTTTGATTAGGCGGACTCTTTTTTTAACAATACAGAAAAGTCGAGATCCCAAATTCTATCTGGACTATAATTGTTCCATTTATGAACGGGTATAATTTTTGATGAGTTCGATTTTGTAAAGCTTCTCTCCCGATAAGCAACAGATACACACGTCTCAATGGAGACTAAAACTATCTAAACGTACTAATTACTATTAATTCACTGTAATTTGATCTTATTCCAAGAAAACAATACCGGTGATCAACCCAATCAAACGTTTCTCAATTTTTTATTCTTGCAAATTGAGTCCGGCATCAATAACTAGTTGCCCCAGCACCAATCACTAGTTGCCCGGCACAAATCACTAGTTGCCGCGGCACCAATCACTATTTGCCCCAGCACCAAACAATAGTTGCCCCGGCACCAATCACTAGTCGCCCCGGCAACAATCACTAGTTGACCCGCCATCGTTTTCTTTAACTCCTTAACTGGAATGTCACATTCACATGATTTTTTTGCAAAGCCCTTGTTTTGTTCCGTTAAAAAATGTTGGGGTACGCCTAAAAATAATGGATTTAATACCAATCAAAGACTCAGAAGGTCAGTTCTCATTGATAAGGCCACGGTGTTTTCTAATCAACTTTATCAAAGCTGAAACGCTGTTGTAACCCACTGATGATCGTCACAGCCACAAACTGCAGCCTTGTAACGCTGTTGTAACCCACTGATGATCGTCACAGCCACATACTGCAGCCTTGAAACGCTGCTGTAACCCACTGATGCAACATAGTGCAGCCTTAAAGTTAAAACGCTGTTGTAACCCACTGATGATCGTCACAGCCACATACTGCAGCCTTGAAACGCTGCTGTAACCCACTGATGCAACATACTGCAGCCTTAAAGTTAAAACGCTGTTGTAACCCACTGATGATCGTCACAGCCACATGCTGCAGCCTTGAAACGCATGCTTACAACCAGTGAGCCACTGCTACGTTCTGAGAGTGAGGAAATAAGTTAAAAATAAATAAAAAAGTAAACAATATTTATTTTTAGATCAGCTGAAATTAAAATGTTAGTACAATAGAGAGCGCTCAAAGGAATAAACCACACAAGGGCGCCCCCCCCCCCCCCCCCCCCCCCACCCCTGAAATAAGTTAAAAATAAATAAAAAAGTAAACAATATTTATTTTTAGATCAGCTGAAATTAAAATGTTAGTACAATAGAGAGCGCTCAAAGGAATAAACCACCCAAGGGCGCCCCCCCCCCCCCGCCCCTTTTACACTTCATTTTCTCTCTCAATCCCCTGATAGCTTTTTTGGAGGCTTTCAAATACTTAACTTATGTTTACACAAATCGTTTGTGTCCCTCATTAATTAAGTCTGAAAAGAAAAACAGCCAGTCCACGCAATGTCGGCACCAGCCATCGCGCAAGGCGAGTTGGTCAGTTAGATCGTAGGGGCAGGTTGCTGTTACAACAGGGTTCAAAGCGAAGAGCCATCTAAAATAAAAACAAAGGGCTCAAAAAATCGGGACATACCAGAAATCTACCAACCAAACAATGACAAGCAAATAGCCTATACAAATGTACGAACAAATCCAGACAAACACTGTTTTGTCTTGGAGTAAGACCCGTTAGGATTTTGCCTGCGCACGCCACCGGGAAGGGGGTCGGGGGGGTGGGTGGGGGTATTCTGTGTGACCCTATGTCAATATGAACACCGCCAAATGAGAAAGTGATCAAAGCCTTAACCCACCCCCTTTTCCCCCCCTCCCCCGCCAACCGTCACCCCCCTGGCACCTTATCGAAGACTGACTGGCCCTGCACCAAGCACACCGCCAACGTCTTCGCTACCCCCCCCCCCCTCTCTCTCTTAAAGGAAGCCTCTGTATTACTCAGTGCCAGTTTTTAATATGAAACCTTTTGATTCACATTGTTTATCTTTATGTAAAATGAACAACAGCTGAGCGAGGTGAGGCCACGGGGACTATTAACGAGGCAGAAACCCTGGGCAAACCTTCCCCGCCCTGCTGAAATCACAGAACGTAACATAAGCTGATGTTAGCCTGAGTCAGTCGCTTTTAATAAAGTTTCAATCAATGGACGGGGGGAACAGCTGTAAGATCGGGATTAGAAAGAAATTAGGATTTAACAATAGGGGGCTCTACCTCAGTGGGACTTGTAGCATTTTTATCTGGGATGTTTAGCCGGGGCCGAAATACGGCATGTTCTTTTCTTGTGACAGTGGGCAGGCAGTAGGGGGGTAAGCAGAGGGCAAGCAGCGGGTAGGCAGCGAGTTGGCAGTTTGCATTGACTTGGAGTGAGTTGGCACGGGTAGGTAGTGAGTTGATATAGTTTGCATGGCAGGCGGTAAGTCGGTAGCAGTAGTGAGTTGACAGTTTGCAAGGCCAGCAGTTGGTAGATAATGGGTAGACAGTGAGTTGACAGCTTACATGGCAGGCATCTACTAGGTAGTGAGTTGACAGCTTGCATGGCAGGCAGTTGGTAGATAATGGGTAGGTAGTGATTTGACAGCTTGCATGGCAGGCAGTTGGTAGATAGGGGGTAGGTAGTGAATTGACAGCTTGCTTGGCAGGAAGTTGGTAGAAAGAAGTGGGTAGGTAGTGAGCTGACAGTTGGTAGATATTGGGTAGGTAGTGAGTAGACAGTTTGCTTGCAGGCAGCAGGCAGATAAGGGGTAGGCTGGGTCTGAGTTGGCTGTTTGCGACGAAGGCGGTAGACAGTGGGTAGACATGGGTAAGAATTGGAATTGGACGTATAATCGGTAGGAAGTTTGTAGGAATAGGTTTCTAAAACTAGCTTTAGTTAAGTAAAGCGATAATACACGCCCAAAACTGTCACACATTAGCTAATCAGCCTTCCCCATAATGAAAGAAGTTTTAAATTACCGTATTTATCGGCGTATAACACGCACCATTCGCGCAGCTATGCGCTACGTACTATGGGTATATAACAGTATATTGGCGTATAACACGCACACATCATTTGCCACCTATTTTCGGGGAGAAAAAAGTTGAGACTCATTTAATGTCCGACTCAGATTCTATTAAATTACTCTATTAATGTGGCTTCTTACTTTAAAAAAATATTAAAAAATCATTGAATGGGTCAACATAATTAAGTTATAGACTGATTTGTGAACAAGCAATGACCACATTTCTTAAACAATTCAAAGATTCACTAAAGACTAGCCCTAGCATTATTTATTGCAGTGGTTGTATGAGTATACTATATATCCGTGATTAAATCAGGCCAGCACAACTCATAATGTAAGAGTAAGATGGCCGTAATACTTGATGAAAAACGAGTGCAGGCCGACAGTGGCGTAGCTAGGGTTGGTGTCACCCCCCCCCCCCCCCCCCCNTAAAAATATATGTGTGATCGGTTATTCTTTTATGAATCTCGATTTTTGCGAGCAATGTGTGCCCTGTAAATATGCAATTTTTCAATCGGGTGTCACCCCTAAAATGGTGTCACCCGGTGCGGTCCGCACCCCCCGCACCTGCCTCGCTACGCCACTGCAGGCCGAAAGAAAATAGGACGGGGGCTATTAAGAAAAGAATAACGAATATTTCGTTACTTCGCGGGCCGCAAAGTGGGTGCTGGCGGACCGCATGTTGTGCAGGCCTTCTATAAATAAAATACGCACAAGTATAAGACAGAACAAAATGTTTTCGAGTGCAATTTAATGAGACACTTTCTTTACTTTTATGATACCGATTTGTCAAACGTGTTCTAGATATTAATATTACTTTCATAAAACTAAGCGTATTTCTAGTTTTATGAAAGTAATATTAATATCTAGAACACGTTTGACAAATCGGTATAATAAAAGTAAAGAAAGTGTCTCATTAAATTGCACTCGAAAACATTTTGTTCTGTCTTATAATTCAGCTCCAAGATTCGCGTATGTATGTTGGAAAGATGTCTGCTTTCCAGACGCTTAACTGAAGAAACCGTTGACTTGGATAACCACGTGGATCCAAACATTGATAACTATGCTCAAATATCTTATTTCAAAGATGATCAACGGAAGATGAAGCCATATTCCAAAAACATGCAGATTTTTGTTAAAAAGAGAATGTACATAACTACCCAGCCCACTTCAAAATCGCGCAGATAAATATACAATGAAATTATGTGTATTCTTCAATATTAAACTAGCAGCGTCCATCACAGCTGAAATACAATATTGAACTTGGAAATCCGGGGACACGTCTGCCCCTAGGCTTATCGCTGTACTGTATATCACTTTTGCTGCTCTACAATCCGGCAACCTTTCAATATGTCCTGCCCAGCGCAGTCTGCCTTTTTTTTTTATTGTTGCGACTATGGGTGGGTCTTTGTACAATTGGACTTTATATTTACTAATCATATATTCTTTTATTAAATTACATTTTATTAAACATCTGAAGCGAATTTGGTGAAATATATTCCTAAGATGAGACATTAGAGGTTATGCTTTCATCTTCTACATTACTTGCGCATGGATATTATTATTTAAT
Source organism: Lymnaea stagnalis (assembly GCA_964033795.1). Classification (NCBI taxonomy): domain Eukaryota; kingdom Metazoa; phylum Mollusca; class Gastropoda; family Lymnaeidae; genus Lymnaea; species Lymnaea stagnalis. The sequence goes on along the minus strand of CAXITT010000583.1, from coordinate 173,912 downwards.
ATTATACTGTAGACACAAATAAAATCCTGTACGATAGACACAGAAAAAAACATAAATTAAAGTTTCATGTCACAGATGGATGAACACTAATGGGAGACAAGTAATGCCATATTACTTGTCTCCCTTTAGTGTTCATATATTCATATCTGTGACGTTTTGGAATATAAAATCAAAACAAAATCAGCTCAGTGATCACAATTCTCTTTCACAGTTAGAAAAGCTGACTTCACTTTATTTTAAGCAATTGCCTGCCAAGTTTTTTTACTGACGATACGCCAGAAAAGATGACCGAGTTTAATGGGGCTTTTTATAATATTTTGGTCTTTTTATTATATTTAGTATGCCAAAGCAGCGCTGTTGAACGCCACCTAGATCCACTTTTCAACGTTCAAATCAAATCTGACATTGATCAAAGAGGATGGACTCATCATGTGAGAAAAAAATCAGCCTGCTACAGATGAGCAATGTCTTATACTTATTGCCCCACAACATGGCTAAAAAATAAGGCTATTCTGTATTTGCATTAGTGATAGCGCAATTAGTGTGGGAACTTAACAAGACCAGGATCACAGTACTAGATCCAGTCACAAGAACATGGAAAGACATTTTTATTAAATGTAACCAATAGAAAGCCACGAAACAAACAAACAAAAATTACAGGATATTCATTTAAATATCTTGTGTCACCTTTATGCCTAAAATAACCCATTACTTGGTAGATGAAACTGATTTTGCCAATGTTCATCTGGTGAGGTTATATTGTAATGTTAAATTATATGATTCTTTATTAGTGAAGAAACATGATCATTACAACTCACAGACATGGAAACCTATTTGAACAAACTCTCATCATTATTTATCTTTACTTCACTTACATATTAATGCAACAAAATATATACATGGTACTGGTATGAATTTCAATAGATAGTCCCCACATGCCTTCTCAGCATGGAGCCCACAGCTGCACTGAAGGAAAAACCTACAAATCTACAGCTACAACTAAAATTACAACTAAAAATAAGAAGTGATTCCGATGAGTATTTTAACATGATGGACAAAGTAATGTTTAAAAATGAACCAAGTGTGATTTTAAAAATATACAGCATCATCTTAGGTTGAAATAAATAAATATGGTTATTACATGACATACTACATATCCTACTCATGTGTATGTACTTTTTTGTTTTATAAATTCCCTGTTAAAAACAAGTAATTGAAAAAAAATTGAAAATAAATTTTTCAACCAAATGAATTATCATGCATTTGCAAGGTTGGCGTTTTAAATTAACCTTGATAAAACTTTATGAAAAAATTTTTTAATCAACCTTCCAGTTACAGGGCTGAAAGGGAGATAACTTTTTTTTTTTTTTCTTTCTTTGATGAGAAACTCTTAGAAATCTCCTGGCAACAGTAAATAGTTCCGTTGCCCCGAAAAAACAAAAAAAAAAAAAAAAAAAAAAACAATAAAGATTTTGAAGCAATTATTATTTTAATATTAATACTTTTCTTAAAGTTTGAATAAAATCACGTTGCTCCCCTTTGCTTCTACTTCTACACATCTCTGTGAAAGTGAATTCACAAGGCTTCTATATTTGATAGCCAATGAGAACCAGATGTTGAGAATGACATGGAGATAAGCATCAAGGAAAAACAGGCTAGCTTCTTCACAAACTTCTAATTCAATATTTAAAAATAATTTCAATCATAGAATATTTACATCTGTGGTAAGTTAAAAATATAATAAAATATGTGATAAGTGAAAATTGTAATGAATTATATTAAAGGCTTTTTCAATGTGTTTACATTTCCCTATTTGTTCTATTAAATAGCCCCATTGTGAATGTATCAGGATTGCAGGAGTCATGTTGCTTCATCAAAGGGGCTATGGGTTTATATGCTTCTTTAAAATGGGTTCGCAACTCAAAAAAGGTTGGTAACCTGTAATTTATACATCAAGCATTTAATTGTACAGACCTGAGGCTTGTTCCCTGTTATTGTACATTTGTAAATTGAACTTAATATTTTATCATGTCTTCTTGGCTTTACTCTTTCCCTTCCCTGAATACGTTGGTTGTGGTGTTGCTTCAGCAGATGTGCCCCCTTTTAAAGTGTCTAACTTTTTCAGACCACTTATTAAGGGCTGCTCAATATTAAAAGTCCGAACGATTTCCTTAAAGGTGAGACAGAAAATAAAATACATAGCTTGTTTCTAGTTTTTTAAAAAAATGTATATAATTATGTTTCCCAACAGATTGAAGAATAAATGGACGATTATAAATACACAAAAATTAACAATGGAGGGAAGAAGATAGCAGAATTTTATTTAAATGTTAAAATTCTTGTACTTCGCAATGGTGATATAAAACTTAACAAGAATTTACATTTTTAAAATGAAATATAGCCACCATATAAATAGACCACCTATTAGCTAAAAACACAAGGCTAACTCCATCACCAGACAGGGTTACCCTGACACTCCCAAAATAGTACATTATTCTTTCAGAGTAGTACCTCTCCATTTCAAAATCGTACCATAGCATATTGTAATAGCAAATAAAAATTTTTAAATTTAGCATAATGTATAAAATAGCTATTGGCATCAGGTGTCTAAAAAAAAAAAGGCATTTTCCAAAGAAGATGACTGATGTTTAAATATTTATATACAGTGCTTTATGCAAATAAAAAAGTGCCTGCAATTGTCACTTTGATAGACGAAGATGGAGTGGGTGAGTAGAAATCATGGACAGCCGCTGAAATTAGCTTTGAGAATTCTTAAAATCCATTCAAAATGCAGAGATGCATTTTTGTATCTTTCTACAATTAATTGGAGAGCAATTTAAGAAATGCATTTGGATATTAGGTTCCCTTTACCTATCTGTGTTAATATAATCCTTTAATTTCAGTAGTTACTAAATTAAATGGTAAAATTGTTTTATAATTTTATTTAAGATAACTTATTTTCATCATTTTTTTTCCTAAAAAATCAGTCCAAAAGTAATGCATATAAATTTCAAATGTGGGTTAAGGCTAAGAATAAAAATAATAGGCAATGGAATAAAGAGATAATTCATTTCTTATACTCTGGGAAACATCAATATTTAACGTGGTGGGCCATAAACATATTATAGTCTAATAAACATCGCAAGCTGTATTGGGAGAAGGCAATAGGTGTGCCTGAACCAAACTGGGGTAGTTTTCTCCATTTTCGCAATCATCAGGTTCAGCCAAATAAAGAAATAATTATGTCACAAAATTATGTCATACAGCACCCACACAAAGAAAGTGAATTTTGACTAAATTTTCACGATGGCAACTATGCTAAATATTACTGTTGCTGTAGTTACAAAGCAATCTTATGATGATCATCACCATCAATATGAAAAAAGGTAATGTTATTTTATAGCATTCAAGAATAGTAAGACATCTACCCCCACCATGCACGCAATACGCTCTTAAATCTACAACATCCCCTTTCCCATCTCAGAGAGTATGAAAAAATAAATACTATTCTGTCCATTCACCGCCTGATGTAGAGAGGAGCTAAAACTAACAATCAAAAATGTATATCTATATTTTTTACTGGAAAAACTAAGTTATTATTTTTTTTTCAACCACGTCTCTTAAATTAAAATCATAGTTCTGAAAGGCATCTGCGTACAATCGTAAAAGATATATCAAACTCGTAAATTGTAATACAAAATTGTGAGAGTAACCAGGTCGGTATCACCTAAGATCTAAAACATCATATTATTTATACCACCTAACAGGATACCTATCAATCTAACAATGTCAGCCTTCCTATACCATCTAATAAATATGCATCCCTACCATTTAACAAAATCTTCCCTCCCAATACCAACAAACACCACATGCCTACCTACCTCCTAAAAACTTGTAAGCAATATTGTACTTACCTCCCATTCTGCTGGAGTTATTGATAAAACAATCTGCCTTCTTTGTTTTGCTTCATGGCCATCTCCTTTACCCTTCTGTATTGGTTCTAGATTTAAATAAAAAAATTGACTAAGAAAACTCACCCACAAAAAATAAAAAAGGAACCTTTATAAAAAAATCTTAGTACTACGAATAAAATTGCCATTGCATTCAACTTTTCTGATGACAACGGCATTAAAGAAACAAAAAGGAAGCCAGGGTAAACCTTGGATAGGATCCAGAGCAAAGCAACTCAAAACCACGCCTCATCAATCCATGTGAGAGTTCAGAAGAACCACATTTGACATCATTCTCAGCTGACCCGCTTAACTTAAGGTTCATTAACAATGTTACAGATAAAGCAAAAATTGATGAATTGATAGGGTGACATTAAAGCAAGCCCCTACCTATCACAGGCAAATCTTCACCATCAAGAAACACTCTGGCATGACCATCCTGAAAGTAGAATTATTAGAAATCATTGAAATAATGGAGCTGCTAATTCCAATGAGTGGATTAAAATGTTGGATATTTTAGATCAATACAGTGATAGATTGACAATATCACACAAAGCAGACCTGGTTACCCTTAAACTCCCAAAAATCATAAAATATCATCTCAAAATCATAAAATACCATATCTTAATAGTAAATAAATAAACATGCAGTATAATGTTTATAATAACTGCTTGATTTGCGCGTTGAGCCAGATAGTTAAGCTGATGTTAAAAAAGGTAACTTCCAAAAGTAAAAGACTGATGTTTATATTGAAACTTGTGGTCACTTTGTTTCGCAGGCGTGTATCTGTATTAGATATCATTTAATATTTGGGTTTACATGTAGATCACATTAATTATCACAGTCTGTCACTGTTAAAAGTTAAGTTTCTCGTGAAATTTAAAGGTGCTTAAAGTTAGTTCAGCATAATATAAAATGTATTGAAATAAGAATTAATTTACAATTCAGGGCCACATTTACAAAAACTACCAAGTCACTTGAGATTGAATTGTTTTAGGAAAAGCTTCTTTTTTTAATTTTATTATTAACATCAATATCTGCATTTCCTCTAACATACTGTTGCTTTTAATGCTCAGTTCACACGATCAAATTTTCATAAAATTTGTTTTTGAAAGAGATAGAAAGAAATTTGACACCAATTTGATTGTGTGAACTGAGCATTAGACTCACCCTGACTAAAAAACTTGTATAAAATATATTTTCAACAGTCTGTCCAAATGAAGTCGGATGCACCACAAACTCGAAGAAACAAATTGGTGCTTCTGTTAAGATATTGGAATTTATATTGTAAAAATTACATCTAAAAGCTAAATCACAACTGTCATATCCAAACATAGCCTATAATGTGAATCAATTTCATTTTCAATAATAGAGACCCCTGTCTCATTTATATTATATATTTAAAGGTGAACATATAATTTTTATAAAGGTCAGTAACAAAAATAAGTTACTGACCGTCGTTTTTTTCATAAACATTCCATAGAGTGCTCAGTAGATGTTCAACTTGAGCAGTGGTTAACTCCCCTCTATCGGTTTCTTCAAATGAGGATAACTGAAAATTTTAACAAAATTTTCTATAAGTGATATTTCAAAACCTGTGGCAAATAATATTTTAAGCTGATAATTCCAATTCATGCATACATATCCTAAATCAGTAAATAAAAGTTTTACTGTACCGGTATAATAAAAGTTATAGCATATGATAAACTTTCTAAATGCCACCTGTATTGGCTTTGAAGCTTTTTGATTGTCATCAGTTTCTTTCAATTTCTCTCTTTGCTGTCTTATTGGTTTGACTACCACCTCACCTCTATCAAATGAGCCATACCTGCATAGATAACATGAAAATAATTTTGTTATTGTCGATATCTTTTTAAAATTATTCATTGGCTAATGAAAAGCATATTATATACAAAAAAATCCTTTGTTTAGTCACTAACAATTTGATCATTTATTCACCATCATAATTTAATAACATAAAATAAAGGATAGGGTGAAAAATATTTCTATTGATGCTAGTTAGCAATCGAATAAAAGTCTTCCACATGGTGAAATATACTATGTTTTCTTTTAAAAAATATTAATATATATTTTTCATCCCAAACCCAGATGTTAATTATATAAAAGGCCGACAGTGATTAGTTGGCAAAATGATTAGCATGGTCTTTAACCAACCGTCTGCCAATTTATCGGTGCAAACCAAAATAAAATGAATATTTATGAACAAAGTTGCAAAGATTTACATCACTAAGGAATTGAGAAAATTTGAAAAAACCATTTAGGTATAATTTTTAACGAAAACTAGGATCGAGAAAAGTTTGTTAAGTTTAGTTTAACGAGTCATCATTCTCAGTAAAAAATAAAATATGTCTAAATTTACATTTGACTTGAATGATGCAGTCAAATTAATGAATTTGTTAAAAAAAATAATTCACTTGTTCACATCTTACATAAATTTTAGGACAGGGGTTCTTCTGAAAAATGGATGGACAGCTTTTCCCAGAGTGACCCAGTTTCCATGGGTTAGCCCTGATTGTACCATGTGTCCTGCTACAACAGTTTTCTGTCGATAGTAAAAAAACTCTTTATGCTCATGATTTAAAGTGATCAAAAGAAATAAGAGCTCCACTGTTGCTCCATGTGCACAGCATAATATAAAAAGTCATTTTTCTAAACTCTAGCTCAGCTAGATTTCTTTTTATTAATAACTAGAAAACAATAATAGGTTACGTAATTTCAGATCAGTTAACCCTCTTGAAACGTAACCTTTTTGGACTGTTTGTGACAAGAAGATGGAGCCCTTTTCACAAGCCCTGCACTTACTTTAAAATAGAATGTGTAAAAAATAATTAATTACTGTATTTATTGGCGTATAACACAAACTTTTTCTCCCCGAAAATAGGGGGCAAATCATGTGTGTGTGTTATACGCCGATATAATGTTTAGTTTTTTTCCTGAAATTTCCTTCTTAAATTGAGGTGCGTGTTTTAATACGGTATTTTGCAAATATAAAACTATACATTCTTGTAGGGAATTGAATGAACTAATATGATCTGTATGAATTAAAGTGAAATCTCAGATATCCTGATTTGCATAATTTATCTATGCAATATTTTTTACACTTAGAATAAACATGCCTAGCTCACAAAATTTTATTGAATTTTCTGATTGTTGAGGCCTAAATAATTCCTAACAAACATTTGAATGTAGTCAATGTGCAAACATGCTTAAATATTCCACTGGGGGTGCTTATTGCTTTTTGGCATATTTCAAGGTCACACATTATTTTATCATTTTCAGGTGTCACCATGTTGAAAATATTAAATTGCTAAGCTACTTCACAAGGAAGATAATCAAATAAGCATCAAGGTTAGTTCAAAGTTTTATTGTAGGAGAACAATATGGAGTCCTACCAAAAGGGAGCACAAGACAAGACAGCATAAAAACATGATGTCACTACACAAAAAATAATGTGGTGTGCAAGACAATGCAAATCAACATCCAGTATTTTTTTCATTTTCCAAAACACTAGGTATAAAAAATAAATTGAAATGATCGATGGAAAGTGCCATTAAAATGTCGAGATGATAAAAAATGGCGAGATGATCAAGAAATGCGAGAAGCAATGCCTTGTCTAAAAGCCTGATTTAAATGAATATGATTTATCTATCAGCCTGATATTTAAAGATTATAGTTAAAATTATTACCACTTGTTCGCAAAAATTTGTAGGGTTAAAACAAATAAAGTCAGTTTTTAAGGCTTGTGCTTTGGCTTTTCCTAACTCAGATATATTTGCAAGGCTGGCTGAATCCAAAGCACCTTCTCTTGTGGTCTGGACTGAAAAAAAAAATAAAATAAATAAATTTATTTTATAAAAATATGTTAATAATAAATCATAACACGATTAAAAAATTAATTTAGACATAGGACATCAATAAAAAAAAAAAAATAGATTAATTACCTTCTTTAAACATTTGATCAACTTTAAGCACATTACTGGTAAGTAAATCTTGTTCATCAGAAGGATTAATGACTTCCTGTCTACGATCTGAAAATGCATATTATAAAAGTAGGTAATGGTCTGGAGAAAAAATACAGCAATTGATGTATCAACTCAAATATAAACAAATTCATATGGCATAATGCTGGCTACAATTTAATCATCAACCAATGTTCCCTTTAAGCCGTGCGGCTGCGCAGCTATCTCACAGACGCCGCGCAGCAGTTTTGAGTATCGCACAGTAAATTTCCATGTGAGTGTGTGTTTGTGTTTATGGGCTGTAAAATTTTGCACACAAAAGAATTTGATGCTGTGAAACTTTGCACACAACTGTATGATTTTGCACACGAACCAGAAAACCTTAGAGGGAACATTGATGCCAACCTGCAGAAGAAAAAGCTATGTAAAAAAAAGTCCCCCCCAAAAAACCGTACAACCATATGGAAAACAATTCAGAAATTCAATATTTGGAATGCATGCAAATTTTTGGATTTGCTTGAAAGCCCAACCAACAAGTGTTATTTAGATGTGATTGCAATGAAATTTGATAATAAAATCTCTGCCATTGTAATTCAATAGATTATCTACCCAATGGGTATAAGAAAAAATGGATTTAGAAAATTAAGGCCTTGACTCGAGCTGTATTTTGTTTAAAGTGAGGAAGTGTTGCTCAATGCGTCAGTCTCCCTCTATCATCCTTGCCTATTTGTTCCAAATCCAAGACTTAATCAAGATGACTGGAAATAGACCAGGATTCATAAGACGACCAACAGTTTTTTTTGCGTGTTTCGTTGTGCTCTTTATGCTTTCCCTGTGGCAGGAGTTGCCGGAATTTTCATTGTGTCAATTTCATACCGCCTATGAGAATCCATCTCCAGAGTTGAATTCAGAGTTTTTCTTTTTTTAGATGAGTTGCCACCCAAGGTTCACAAGTCCTATGTTTTTGCTTATCTAGCCTTTTGCTGGGGATTGAACACTCTGCCAAATAGCACCCATCAATACAGTGCTATGCACCCACCAATGATAGTCAGGAAGATGAATCTTTCTACAATAGACTACAGGCTTAACTAGAAACTTTTCTGATATAAATATCATAATGGGAGATCTAATTTCTAAGGTTGGAAAAGAAGATAGATGATGAATAAATTAAGGGACAACATGGCTTAGGAAAGAAAGATACAAACGCTGAAAGTCTGTCAGACTTCTGCGCATCAAATGAGCTCATGATTGGGGCAGTGTATCCCAGCATAAGAAAATCCATAAGGTAACTTGGGTGCCCCCTGATAACAGAAAAGAAAACCAAATCGACAGAATATGCATAAGCTAAAAATTCAGAAGGTCTCTACAAGACATACTAGCTAAAAGAGGAGCTGATGTTGCATCTGATCACCATCTACTTTGGGCAAGACTCAAGCTAACACTGAAGAAAAATTGGAATGGGCCAGTTGCGAGATGACTAAAATACAAATCATTTCTGGCAAAGAAGCAAAAATGACAAGAATTCAGTGTTGCCTTAAAAAATAAGTTCCGCATACTGCAAGACCAAGCAGATGATAAACAGATAGAGCTTCATTGGCAAAACATAATTTAACATTCATGTTCAATGAGGTATTAGGTGAAGCACAAACACAAAAATTGGCTCTCACTTAACACGTTGCAAAAACTAAATAAGAGGAAAGAAATGAAGTCTGTTGTTAACAGCCGCACTAAGACAGAGAAAAGAAAAGCACAGGAGAAATATAAAGAAGCAAATGGAAGAGTCAAGAAAGGTATTAAAAGGGTAAAATAGCTTACATAGATGATCTATCATCAACAGCTGAAGAAGAAGCAAGAAAGGGAAATATGAATGAGCTCTATGATATAACAAGAAAGCTCTTCTTAGGAAAATACAAGAAGCCAGAGAAACCAGTTAAAGACAAGGAAGGTAACAAAAAATTTTAAAAATGGAAAGGAAATTCGACCAAGGTAGTATGAGATCATTTATGGATGGCCATCCATAAATAATAACAATTATTTAATGTCAATTTATATCAATTTTTCATTCCTTCTCCTAATTGCCACAAAAATGTAACACAAATTGGACACCTTTATCATACACCATCACAAATTTGTGACCCTCCCCATACACGTAAGGTTGTGTATTCAACCCTAATTCCTTTATTTTACTTCAATAAATAAAATATTATCAGCCTCAGCCTAAGAATAATTTAATCATCATCAGTCTATATTAGTAGAGCATATTAGGGTAAGTTGTAATTGTAACTATCTATAGTGTGTAGGCTATAAGTATAAGACGTTACTGTACTATGACTATTTGCTGGTATAGGACTTATAAATCAATATCATATTATACTAGACACTTAGATAGAACAATGGAGACCACTATTAAATTTGTATAGGAAATATGAGTGGGCACACAAAGATCTGATTTTTTAATTTTCGACGTATTGTGATAATTTATTCATAAAAGGAATATATTGTCTAATTTTTTTAAAATATAAAATTCCCAAAAATTGTAAGTTTCAACATTTGTTAGGAGCAAACTAGAAAGAAAAAAAAATTAAACTAATCAACTTTCTAGCTTTAGTACTTTTTGAGCTAAGAGTTTAAAAGTGCAAGATCATTTGTATTTTTTTTCCCATGGATGCACCGCAACAATTTGTGACCCGATTCTGTTGATCATGTCACATGCTTTAACATTTATTTTAAAGATAATTATACAACTTTTATTTTGAGGATTAAAGCTATTTTAAAAAGTAATAATATTATGCAATTATTATAAAATTGTACCCTATCTAGTTATTTACTCTACATTTATAGTAAAATAAATATATAGGCCTACGATATGGCGTCTAAGGCGTCCATTAAATATAAATGTCTTTATTAAAGCAATGCGTCCATCTTAAAAAAATATACTTGTTAGTAGAGACTAGTTATTTTGAACTTTCAACTTTTGCACATGGCTAATTAATTCTATCTCTTAGTCTTATGAATGAAACTCTAATAAATAGAGTATAGTCATAAGCAAGTAACTGAATGGTCGCCCATGACACTGGCACTGAAAACTATAAATTATTATAACTTATAATATGGACTAACAAGGTTTTAAACCTCAAATTTTGGTTTTTTTTTAATGCCTTCTAATTCTAAGTTCATTCTAAAAAAAAAGTTATCAAATATTTTGATATAAACTAGCTTATAATTGAATATTTCCTAGACCTAAGTATCAGCATAACAATTTTTTTAGAAATACCTTCAATCCTAAAATCTACCACGACTCTAGCTAACTCAATTGCTAAGTCACTAAGTCAGTATCCCTAACTCAAGTGTAAATTCCATTGTAAATTTGGCCCCCCTCCCCTAACTTGAGCATAAATAATATGAATGTAGCAGCTTCATTGTATGCCTCTAGATATGCAGCAAAAACTGTTAACAAACTTTGGTCACCCCCTTTCCTGGCGTTATTTCCGCAGGTACATTAATTTCGTGGCAAATGTAGTAAGAACTTTATTGAATCCCAAGAAATGTCAACCGCCTGCAGACACTGCAGTTGCTCTCTTTCCTTAACGAAAACATGTGGGCTACAGTTACACACTATGGAGACTATGGACAAAAATGAAAAAAAAAAATACAAAACATTTTTTTAAATAATTAAAACCCAACTTAGTTTTATCAAATAAACTTTTACACACTTTAACGACTATATTGCAGGTTCCACCAAAAATAAAATCCAAAAGTTGTCATAAAAATTGATGACGATACAATGCTTATTCAAAAGTTATTCTAAGACTGAGACACCAGAAAAATTTTGCCTTGTACTTGTATTTTAAATATAATTAAAAATTAACCACCTAATGAAATGTTAATTTAAAACATTCCAATCAAATATTAATGTTTAAAAAAAAAGAAAAGTTAACTCTATTAATATTAATATCAATAGTATAAGTATAGTAATTATTAAATTAACATTAACAGTAAACTAATATTAATAATATTAATATAGTAATAGTAATGAAATGTAAATTGAAAAAAACTTAAGTCAAAAGGGAGAGGTGGGGTTACCAGGGAGAGGATCCTACACAGAAACTAAGCCTCAATTTCTACTTTTAAATAAATACTGATTCTGAATTCAGTATAGTATATAATATATATTATTAATTATATATCGACGTACATTACTCATTCTTCCTCATTAGGACTAGATTAGTTGAAGTCTTAGTTTTAGGTATAGTATAGTATTATATATGAATATGTATCACTATTACTATTAATATTAAAGACTATTACTATTAATTATAGTCTTATTAATCATATTAATTTCATTACTGCTCCAAACTTGTGGAAGTTTGATTGTTATATGATATTTACCATAAAGATCATCTTGAAGTTTTCTGTAATTTTCACGGATCCTTCGTCGGTCATCTTCGTTTTGAGGGTTTTGAATTGATCCAAATACTTCATTTGCCTCTTCTTGTGAGGCAAAGAAACCCTTCGGGATTTCCAAATTCCCACCAGCAGCCATAATACTCATAAACAAAACACGTTTCGCATTTAAATGAAAATATTAAATAATAAATTCATACAATTTCCCGCATTTCTGAATAATAATTATTATTAGTTGCAATATATCCACCTGTTTATAGGTATACTTTAAATAATTCCTAATAATGTGTTTTAAAAAAATATTAAATTGTGCGGACTGTGGAATGTCAGAAAGGGGGTGGGGTTAGAGTAGGGTGACCAAACGTCCCGTAAAAATAGGATTGTCCCGTTTTTTCATAATCGTACCGGGTGACGCGAAAAAGTCTGTAGGGACGCCTAAATGTACCGTTTCTAAAGCCAAACACATTTTCGCATATTATATAAGAAGGGGGTTTTAACAATCACTGGGACAAAAGCCAACTATCCTCAATTTAAATCCTAGACTAGAGAAATTTAATGTGTTGTATTATGTTGTAAAATATATATAAATAAATAAATATTCACTGCAAAATTACTGTTTTAGTTTATGATATGCCTCAGAGTTTAAATTAAATTACGAAAGTGAAGGTACATTTTAAAAGATTTCTAAGTCTCAAAGTAGTTGAAATGAGCATATTTCAATAAACAGTTGAGTTTCCGGGGAGGCCCCCGGACCCCTCTTTAGTTGGTGGGTATCCCCTTGGATGTGTTCCTTTTTTTTCCGGTTCATTATTTGGTCACCCTAGGTTAGATATGTCGACGACCGAGCCGTGATTGCGACGAGTGGCCAGTGAGGATGGATGGGGTATAAAGAAAACTTTGAGCGATGAAAATTGAAATGGTTACATTTAGTAAGATTTTTGACCTATTATTAGTAGCAACATGAAACATGTTGTTAATTCTGTGCACACCTATTAACAAATTGTAAAGTATACCTTACTTTTCCTTTCAAAATAAAACTGCACTTTTTTTTTGCTTTAGAATGTAGAATTTATAATATAATCCCAGTCCCAACCATCACTGTCGGCTTTTGAATTTTAACCAGTGGAAATGTATCAGTCCCAACCATCACTGTCGGCTTTTGAATTTTAACCAGTGGAAATATATCTCTTCTAGGTTAGCAATGAATCAGTTTTTCACTACCCTGAAAATACACTTTAATTTCAGATTATTATAAGGTGACAATTATGCACCATATCATTTATCATCAAAGATATATTTCCAATTTTATGGGTATGGAAATGTTTAAATATTGTCTTTTTTTAATGAGACTAGATTTCTGTCTATGTGTATGTTTGTGATGCCCTTCTCTCCTGATGCCTTAGGAAGTGCTTATTTTGCTTAACTTAATGGTTAATCCACATAAATTACATTGAAGTTTGAACATGATCATAATAATAAATATTGCATCATCATCTTTGCCCCTTACAAGTACAACAGAATCTCCGCTCTTTCTCTCCCTTTTCCTGTTTTTTTCGCTCCACCCGTTGCCTTGTTACACCTGGCATATAAATAGCGGATGTCATGACTGAAAGTTGACACTGGGTCACAGAGGGTCTTCTGTAGAGTCACCGGTCATATAAACTTTTAAAAACACTTCTAGAGAAGTCCATAGGACACATCCTGAAAGCCTACAACTATCACCTCTCTCTCTAGAAGTTCTGCAGTGTGTAAATTGAATTTTTTTAATGAGTTATTTTAAAATAAGTTTCCAGAAAAGTTTTAATAAAATAATATATGTGTAAAAAAAATGCTTTAACTTTAACAGTCTTTACAAAAGAAGAACATATTTATTTCACAGACAAAAAGTCATGCTGGTACCTTAAATGCAATACAGTTGTAAAATTAAAAACTTACAGAATTGACTCTTGAAAACTGACCTACAGGAATAGCTTACATGCCATTAAGATTCAAGGCATTTTAAACATTCATATCAGGTACAAGATTTTAAAAAAATCTAATTAAGTATTTTCAAAATTCAGTTCCTTTTGGTTTCGACAAAAAAAACTGAGAAACAAATTTAAAGTAAAGCTGAACAAAAATGAATAATGATAATGAATTGGCATGCCTTTTATTTGGAAATATTTATTTTGACAGTCATAAGAACACTGCACTGGAATCTATTTTAACATAGGAGTATTTAAAAAGGTAATTCTTATGTCATTCATAATGCGAATAGTCAGACAATAATTGCAGTAATTACCTGTCAAATTCATAAGGCTAAAGTCATGGTCATAACAAAAACTAATTTGTGCTCAAATGTGCATTTTTTAAAGGTCACAGGAGAACGTAATCAATTATCCATATTATAATCAACATTTTATTTATTCTAAGGGCTACCTCATCACTCAAAATGTTTTAAATGTTTTTCAATTCATAACATAAAGCGTTTTATTACCGTATACATTTTGTAGCCACTTCAGCAGTTATGGAGTAATATTCAAACTGCTAAACTTATAAAACTTTTAATAAAAGTTATGTGATAAAAATCCTAAGGTACTGAAAATTTAAAAAAAAACACTTCAGTAGATCACATTAGAGGAGACAGTATTGAAATATAAATAACATGTCAACTTTAACCCAAGTAAATAATCTAAAACAAAAAAGCATTTTTTTTCCCTCATGATTTTTGATTCTAAAATCTACTATGTGGCTTGTTCAAAGTACTTTACTGGGAGACAAACACAAAATAAATCTATAAACAATTAAAACCGTACAAAATTAAAGCTTGGTGTTAGTATAGTGATTAAAAAGTATTCTGAAATAAGACAAAAGAAAAAAAAAAGAAAAACAGGTGGGATATACCATTGATATTTTTTGTATTAAAAAGTCTAAAATGCAATTAGGGAAGTAACCATAAATAAAAAAGAAGTCCTCCAATGGTAAAACATGGGTGAAAAATAAGATCATATAGATGTTTCATATCACTGCCTTTCATTTCAAGCTAGGAACTAAATGTTTCAAATTAATTTGCTTTTACTTCAAGATCTGATGTCTCATATTCAAGATAGAAATTTCTTTTTGTTAATGAATTCACTACATAATTATTTATATAGCCATAACCTTTTAAAAATTCCCTCACCAAAATCAAACACCATCACCACTTCTTGAAACTGAATAACCATAACAGCTTTAAATTACATGAACTCTGAAAATTTTAAATGATCAATTACTCCTTCAAACACCACAAATTGTAAACAACTTTTTAAGTAAAGAAAAATTTAAGCGATTATATTAACTTTTGTAGCTTGTGAGTATGGTTTGTTAATAAAAAGCCAACATTTTATAATGTATTTATAATTTTTGGTAGCGCATTGCAGATACAATGTGACCAAATATTATTAGCCCAATGATACGTGACACAGGAAATGTCTCAGCAATTTGATCCAAAAACCATTAAGTACAACTGTCAAAAAATGTATCAGAATATAGCCACTGGAGAAAAGAAGCTGACTTCCTAATCTGCCTTGGTTGATTCTTGCTGTTCAAATACAGGATAGTTGTTTAGGACATCTTCCCATGTTCGTCTTCCATCTGCCAAGTCTTTGACAATTTGAGGCAAGTCAGAAACCTAAATCAAAGGATAATTTTTTTATAATTATTGAAATATATGAATAACGATAAAATAATGCATCAATTATTATAAAACTAAAAAGAAAACAGCTCTAGAAGTTAGAATTGGCTATCTTACAGGTGCCCTGATCTGTTTCATGCTCTCTCTCTCTCTAAGAGTTGCTGAGTGAGGTTCTTTCAAGCTGTCAAAGTCAACTGTTATTCCATATGGTATAGCTATCTGATCAGTCCTGGCGTAACGACGTCCTATGGAACCACTGCTGTTATCAACTTTATGAGATATATCCAAATTGGTCAATGCAGAGGCTGTGGGAAAAAAAAACAACCTCGTATACTTTTTTTAATGTTCTTTTTCAAAATCAAATCCTTCACATAAAATATATATTAAAATGCTAACAAAATAATAAATGAAACACACAAAATTAATTTTTAATAAATATTAAAAGATGTAACAGTGACCAAGGAAGTCATCAATATTTAATGAATAAATCTAGTATATGTTAAATTTTTGTATACTGATTTCATGACATAAATTGTAAAACTTACACAGTGTCTGAACGAAGGGGTTAAAATCAGGATTTTGACTGAGAGGCAGCACAGAACATTTGTAGGGTGCAATCAATGGAGGCAATGATAGGTACTTGTAGAAGGAAAAACATACAAATAATTTGAATCTAAGTTGGAACAAAATAGCTTGCATGACATAAACAAAAAATTAACTTTTTGTAAAAAATTAAGAACTGCCCTTAAGGAAGTTTATATTAATTTATTGTATAATATATATGAGCATCACTATATGAACTGATGACTTACTGTTCTTTGCTCATCGCCCTCTCTAATTCTGAAATTGTGTTCAAAGATTGAATACATAATTCTCCCAATCCCAAAAGATGGTTCAATGACTGATGGGACGATTTCTTCAACTGAAAAACATAAAATAACACAATGAGTTCAAGTGTCTAGAAACTGAACTTGTCTTCTGATATGTACAATTTTTTTTATTGTACCTTTTTTTTTTTGCTCCGAGATTATCCTGCACATCCGACTATTTTTGCATTTGTTAGCTTTCATATAGAACTTGTTTATTCCCCAGATATGGACATTCAGTGTCGCCGGGATTTTAAACCCAAGACATTGGGATACCTTACTGATTGCTTCCCAACAATGATTGTAAAAAGTACAGCTGCCAAGGCTTCAAAACTATTTCAATGTTGTCTTCAACATGGTAAAGTACAAACATAAATCATACAGTTAAACTGTGCAAGCCAGTTTCATTGCAACCTACCAATTATGCATGGATAACAAGGAAAATTACAAAATTTTCATGCCAGACATTCACCGCCTAGATCATTCCATCAAACATGATAAAAATATAATGGGATCAGGTACTGTGATCACTAATATATGGTCATTGGTCAAAGTCCTAAGCATAAGCAGCACACAGCCTGGAGATGACTTTACAGGGGTCATTAAACCCCCTACCCCTCAAACCCACTTTAAAAAAAGAATACAGCAGCACATAGCTGTAATCACTATACAGCCCTAAAGGAAAGCGGAAGCAGTCAATAATTGGAAGCAGTCAATGATTCAAGCAGAGTTAGCTGCTGTCGAGAATAGAGGTGATGACACAAGATGAAAATTTTACCGCTGTGTTTTAACCTGTTTTTGCTCCAAGCCCAACTGATAACATAATTTTCATTAAGAAATGATTTTAAATCAAAGTCATAACAGACCTAATTAAGAGGAGTGCTCACCATGTAATGTTTTTTGGTATCTCTTCACTTGGACCATATCTTTAGTGAGGGAGAAAGATTTGCCTCCAATATTTATTTCAGCAGATCTGTAAAATGATTGATAACATAAAAAAAATATTAAACAGCAAACCATTACTAGGGAATTAATTGCATTTAAAACAATTTATGCAGCAGAACATCAGTGTACAACAGACTTTAATAAAACAGATTTCTTAAAATACCCCCTTCAATGATAGTGTGCATAATTTCTATCATTTGGGAGTATGCACTTAATCCACAACTCAAATCCATTAGCAGCAGCTCTTTAGTGATCCTTGACCTGTGCCTAACATAATGAGCAGAGCCATTAGAAAAGGCCTTTACAGTGAATATGGCCTATGCTTCCTAATTAAAACATCCCTATAGTCAATGTTCCCTCTAAGGTTTGTTGGTTCGTGAGCAAAATCATAAACTTTTATGCAAATTTTTACAGCATCAATTTTTTTGTGCGCAAAATTTTACAGCCTACAGACACAAACACACACTTAAGTGGAGATTAGCTGCGGGGTACTCAAAACTGCTGCACGGTGTCTGTGAGATTACTGCGCGGCCACGCAGCTGCAGCCGCGCAGCTTAAAGGGAACATTGCCTATAGTCACATTGTCCTGACACCCAGGGATCATCCTTTTGTACTAGATTTTTTATTTACAGCAAAAAATGGACCATTGATAAAATTGACTCAGTTTTAAATTATTAAACCCTAAGTTATTTTTTAATTGAAATTTTTCATTTTAAAATTTGAACATTGACCTATCTTTCCTTTTTTTAAATGCAACAATAAAATCTCTCTAGTCATTTGTTCCTTTTCGACAATTTAAACAAAAAAATTATGTAGCTTTATAGTGCAATGAAAGTAATTAGTGGCAGACTTCTTCGACTTTTCCCTCGGGAAGGTCACATTGCCATGCTCGAGGCAATGTCGCACGTGATCTGCCTCTTCGCGGCGCGGAAGACTAGTATGGGCGTGCTCCCAGAAGCCAAACATCACACGTCCCAAATCGGAAGACCCACTGAGCTAGGGGGTGGTAACGCAAAGCCCCCCTTCACTGGGAGGAAGATATTTTGCTCAAACCCAATAACTCTCTTGCAAAACGCATGACTTCTAACGCAACGGAAGTTAAGCGCTAACATGATTACGTGTTGCCGGTGACGGGTATGAGGCAGTAGGGTGACCGCCTAAACCCTTGCCAGTGATTAAAAAGACGTGGCCCTGAGAAAGCCACCCTTAGGCGACCGTTTCGTCCCGACATGTCCAGTCCGAACAGCTCCCAGAACGGTGGGCCGAGGTAACGCAACATCTCCCCCGGAGAGGAAGTTAAAGCCGTTTCACAGTCCGGAAAGCTCCCGGAGCTGCGAGCAAGGGGCAACGCAACGCTTCCCCGGAGGGAAACAAATCGTTGGGAACAAAACTTGCCCGGACGACTCTTAGGGCGGTGGGAGGAAAAGTTAAGGCCAGAAACTACTCCCGGAGTGGAAAGAAGCCGTCCCACACCAAGGAAAACGTACAGATCCCAGGCGGTGGTGGTGGCAACGCAACGTCATCACCGGAGAGGAAGTAAAGCTGTTCCAAACCCAATTTTACTTGGGCCGAGTTGCATGGCCGGAGTCCCCAGGGACTACTGGGCCATGTTTCACAGCCAGGGTCCTAAGAGATTGAATCTCGACCCTTTTGAGTATTAATCTTTAGAAGTGGCAGACTTGTGGTACAACCACTTATATAATTTGTATATTATATTAAAACACCCCCCTTTATTGCTCATCTATAACACAAGAATTAAGAGACATGGTAGTAAAATGAATCATCTGCGAGAAGGCCTTTGATAGCATGGACCGACAAACCTTGTGGAAAATCTTTGGCATTATGGGGTACCAGGAAAACTGGTCAGGATCATTCAGAGTTCTTATGAAGAAATGACACGCAGGATGGTACATGAAGGTAAACTCAAAGATGAGTTTAAAGTGGAAACCCATGAGTTGGACAAGGATGTCTCTTAGCCCCCTTCTGATTCATCCTTGCCAATGACTGGATAATGAAAGAATCCACAGGCTAAGATGAACAGAATACAGTGGACACCCTGGGAACAACTAAATGACTTAGATTTCGTCCCACAACCAGCAACAAATACAGGAAAAGACAAAAGATGTAGCCACCATTTCAGCACAGCTCGGACTCAATATAAATAAAAGCAAGACAAAGATCATGAAGGTAAACTCAGCAAACCAAGGGCATATCTCCTTGGCTGGAAATGCACTTGAAAAAGTGGAGCCCTTTGCATACTTGGGCAGCACCATTGGCATAAATGATGATGTAAGGGATACAACTGGTAAGGCTAGGTCCCCATTTGGGCTATTGAAGAAAATATTGGAGTTAAAAAAAAGGAGCTGACTCTGCAAACCAAAGTGAGAATTTTCAACACGAATGTTTTAAACAGTCCTACTATATGGAGCCAAAACTTAGAGAACAACATCGAGCAACAACAAAGACTTACTGGAAAGGACATACCAAGAGCTTGTTGCTGAAGAAATAAGGAAAAGATGGAGGTGGATAGCGCACACTCTTTGTAAACCCCCAGATAGCATCACCTGCCAAGCGCTAACATGGAATCCACAGGGAAAAAGGAAGAGAGGAAGGCCAAAGCTAGAGGCAGACACACAAATTATTGCATAGACCTGGAAGAAACTGAAAAGGAAATCACAGAACCATGATGAATGGAAAATTCTTGTAGATAGCCTATGTCCCAGGCAGGGAAAAAGACATAATTAAGTAAGTACCGGGTATATAGTAGTAAAATGCAACCCTCACCCTTTCTCATTCATAGTTTGTTCTAGGCTATTGATCTCATCTGTTGCCACATTTGTCAGATAGTCAGTTATAAGCTTGGCCTCCTGTTTGAACACTTTGCCAAGAGCACTTTTCTGTGGTACACATTCTGTCACATCTATTGTTTTGTGATAAGTGTTAAGGTGATCACTCATTAATATTGCTATTAACTTATCTTAAGAAAATGTTGACACATTGACAGATAAAATTCAAGGCTGTCATAATGATATATTTCCAACATGTGAATATTTAATATTTATTTATGTCTATTCTTGAAATCTAGTTGCAGTGAACAACTTAATATTTTTTTGTAGATTTTAACAGCATATTTAGTCAAATAGAGCACATTAATGCTTGAGATTATATAAAAGGATATAGGAGCTGGCAACTGTTTCTCCGCCACAAGTTTAACATTTGTTGCTTTTGTGTGCTGTGTTAGATCATAACAGGATCTGTCTGCACATCCAACGCATTCAACCCACCCCTGAAAAATAAAGTTTTGAGTTCATCGCTTCACTCCATAATGTGCATGTAGTGCCATTAGTTTAAGTGAAAGGTAATGTGTCACTTACATAGGAGGTTTTACATTCTGCATCCCAGCAATCACAAGCATAGTGTGCCATTTCATTGGACAAATGTTGACGGAATCTTAGGCGTGCTGGATCTACACCCATCTTCACCATGAAAAGATGAATTCTGGCCATGAAATAACCTAATGTCTCATTGGCAACCAGTTTCTAAATGGGAAAAATTTGATAGCTTTACTGATTATCTGTTTAAAAATATGACATTGGTTAGAAATCTCACTTCAAATGCTTTTCACATGTCTAATTACAATGTGCTTCTTAATATTTAGTTAATTTTAAAAATTAAATTGATGTAAAAAAATTATTATTTTAGTTTGTTAATACAAAATCTGTCTATAATCAGTAAAATACCTACAGATCTAACTGCTTCACCAATAGTTTTCTTTTCAGGAGGTTTGCCATCCATCTGGTTGCAACCTGAGTATAAAGTCATTTCAAGATTTTCTACATTTGAAAATTTAGGGTGGCTCTTGTCTGATGGATCACAAAAATGTTCAATTTCTGCCATAGTAAACTCTCTGAGGAATGAAATATAACAATTTAGTAAATTTTCTAGAAATGATTATTTCTGTTTCTCAAAAAAATATAATGTGCTGTTTATTATCAAATTAACTAAAAAGATATATTTACAGATTATTCATTTTTCTAAGATAACTTAAGGAGTCAAAATGTACAGTATCACTTTTGTTGTATGGCAATTTAATACTTTAAACATTGGACATTGTAACGTACCATATATATATGTGTTGATTTTGATTACGTTACTTTTAATAATTTACATGTATTACTTGTCCTGAATCACAGTCGTCCATCAATAGTTAATAATAAAACACAAATAACTATTTGCATCACTCTATATTTAATACTTGAATACGTCACATCACATGAAATAATGTTACTAAAGATCACAATAAATATAGGTATCACATTTATAACTTCTTTGGTCTACTTCACAAATCAATATTAAGATATTGATCTATAACTAGAATAAACATGGCCAGCACCAAATATATATGAATCCTTGCCAACCGCCTTGACCGTTAACTCTGACTATTCCATCCCATAATTCCTTAACTTCCTGTTATTTCTATTTAACAAATAATACATTATTTTTACGAAACAAAATTGATATCTAAATATTAGATATGTGACAGACATTATCTTCAAAGCTGGCCTTTTTTCAACTAATGTTTTACTTTTAAGATTGACACAGTCTTTGTTTACTATTGGAATAATAATACTCAAAGTTTGTACATCTTACCTCACACGAATGAGACCTGATCTTGGGGAAATTTCATTTCTAAATGAATTTCCTATTTGAGCTGCAGCAAAAGGAAGTTTCCCCTGATTAAACTCAAGCAAACGCTTGAAATTTACAAAAATACCTTGTGCTGTTTCAGGGCGTAAATACCTGAAAAAAATTTAACTTATTAAATAAAAGAGAAGCTTAATTAAATTTCTAAAACAAAATTGTAACAATTCTGGTTACTAACTGAAAAAGTGCTGTTAAGATCAATATTTCATCTACTGTACGCTGCTATAATGCATGAGGGTAAATTTTTCTATTCTATTTGTTTTACTTGGCCCTTATCTTTCCATCAAAGATATATTCACTTTAATATAATGTTACAATCAGTCATCATGAGATATAAACAAAATTTTGTTACTACTTCATCTTCAATTAAATAGTTTCTTTCTTAAGTGCTTAAGTTTGTCCCCTAATTACAAGAGAGATGCCATCTAAGGATGCAAAAACAGTGTTATTACTGACCCTTTGATTTGACCAGTAGGGCCAATGGAGGTTGCAAACATAAGATTAAACTCAATAGGATCTGTGAGATCATTGCCAGTTATTGGGGACTTCATTTTGTATTCTCTAAGTGTCCTACCCATATCATCCTTACTCATGCCATCAATCTGTAGAGAAAACAGGTGATTACAAATATAATAAATTACTAGTTTTCATAGTCATCTATGTATTACATGTCTGTTGAGAGGTAAAGGGTAGTACTGATTAGGATTTCATGCAAACATGTGTACATAATAAAGAATAATTAGTCATAGAATCTTTACACAGTGCTATAAAGTGTGGCAAGGTGCCACTTAACAGTAATAAGGTAACACACTCTCAGTGTGTAAGGTAACACACTATGAGTGTCACTTTGACAGCTGTTGGCAAACCCCTGACTATACTATAATAAATACAAATCCACCGAAATTAAAAGTAGCACAATGCTATGAGCTGAGCCCTAACCTTGTTTGGTCATTCATGCATGGAGAGTGACCGTTCCATGACATGACGCTGACATCATTGTTCCCATGTCCTATATCAGGCAGGTATGATGCTCATTTTGAATTGATAGAGATGACTTGTAGCAAGCAACATTAGTTATGTCATTTTACCGGCCTATCTGGCCGCTGTGTTATATCGTTATTGTGTGAGTATATTTTATTATGTTTTTTTGATGGGCAATTAATGTTCATAACTGATCATGTTAAGGATTGTTTGAGTTTAATTACTTGTTAGGCTCATGGAAAGTAACTTTTAACAGTGATATCAACATAGTTAGACATATGGCCGCACGCCATGTCTTTTATAGTACGGCTTGTATGTGGGTTTACAAATAACAACTATAATTTATATTGTTCTAGTTACATGCTGTAATGTGCTAAGTTTAAAACTTAGCGTGTACACCAGTATCCAAATAATAATTATACTTTGTAGAGCTCAAGTTGAATATAATGTTATGTGTTAAGTCCTACATAATATAGACTTGGTGTCTGCGATTGTAGAATCCTAACGGTCATATCATTATAGTTAAATGTACTACTATATGGTTAAGTTTATATAGATGATAAATGTCATAGCTAATTATGTAGAATATGTAGAATCATAGGTTTACTCTCTCATGTAGTACCTCAGGGTCTCCATGATTAAAAAAGGTTTGGGATAATTGCTAACATAAATATATTGAGATTGTACCCGAGGCGCCTTGCATCTCAAATAGATTCAGAGCGCAAACCCGTGTACTTCTCATTTAAACTAAACCTCACAGCATAACTGCTGTAAAATTAAATATTATTAACGGATCATTTCATTTACCCACTGGATACTCATTTTGTGTCTTCTATTATAATTAATCATTATGAAAAATGTTTATTGTTACGTATTTTCGTCATACTTTGAATAACCTGTTACATCCAGAGTTATCTCATGTGATTAAATGATTATCATACTGTCGATAACCTGTAAAAACATTTGTTATACAAGAGTTATTCACTTTGTCTCTTGCTAGTTATTTATACTTAGATGTTTGTCAAACTGTAAATAACCTGTACTATAAGTATCTTTTCAGATATTGTCCTTTTTAAATTTCTCGTTACCATACTCTCAGAGAAGAAAAATACTTTAGTTGTCAAGACCTGATTTCCTTAAATTTAAAACTGTATTGCCACCAAACCACAAACACAGTTGGCTCACAGCTACAACAGATTTGGCAAATTTTCTGAGCTATGCTGACCAACCGACCTCGAAACCTGTTATTAACTTTTGTATTTAGTCATTTATTAAATCTTGCACAATATGGTCACTAGAGCATTTAAAAATGAAAGATATTATAAGAAGATTAAACCAAGAATGCAATTAATAGATAGAGATTAAATCTCTTATCTCTTATGCTTACCAAAGGAAGCAATCTTCGTATCTCCGCCTTTGTTTCATCAGGGATCTTTTTGTCTTCCAACATTTTTTCAAATGTTGCTGTTTTTTTTTTTTAAAAAAAGAATATTACTTAATCATAATAACATCAAAGTAATGAATATTTCATAAGAGAACTTGATAACAAGAAATTTAGCTTAATAATCAAGACAAAATACAGAGTATTAAAAGCTATTTGCATAAGTTCTTAGAATTTATTTCTTTTCATTGGCTAACACGTTGAAATTATAAGTAATTTAGGTTAAAATTATGAAGTGAAACTAGATGATTGCCTAAGAACAGTAACACTTTTTTGTGATTAAAGAAGTAAAGAAAAAACAATGGAAAATTTTTATCATTGCCTATTTAGGAGGTCAAGGGTATGAAAACAGCTCAATCTGAAAGGTGAATTAAGATGTGCGATAACAAATTTTAACCATTCACCCAAAAACAGTTTAAGCACCTGGAAATTTCCAGGTTGTTTTGAACTCTATTGCTATTTATCACATAATTTGAAATGTAAAATTTCAATATTTATTTTGTCCATCTTTAGAGACTACTCTTCCACAGAAATATTGGAAATACCACATAAATTCTAAAATCAATTTCTCATCAAAACCAGTCTGTGATACACAATGGGAGAGCCGAATTAAAACACTCGAGCCCAAAAATAGGCCAATAATTTATCCTGTATTTGAGTAAAACTACACGAAAGATCTTTTACATTGATTAAATGGACAAACCATGAAATTCAAGTCATCACATCCTTAAAAATATTGATAAAAAGCCTTGATATAAATTATTTCAAAAATTGTACAAATAAAATGTTTAAATGATGATGAAAAGGAATAAATGTTAACAACTGTTGGAGCACATTTAGGTGTAATGCTAAAATTTTAAACAAGAAATAGAGCCACAACAAGACCATCATGTAGAGGAAACATTTGTTAAACAAAATTT
Source organism: Lymnaea stagnalis (assembly GCA_964033795.1). Taxonomy (NCBI): domain Eukaryota; kingdom Metazoa; phylum Mollusca; class Gastropoda; family Lymnaeidae; genus Lymnaea; species Lymnaea stagnalis. The sequence continues at coordinate 148,069 of CAXITT010000583.1, read as the reverse complement.
AAGGTATGCATTTATTTTTTCAAATGTATCTGTTGATTGAAAAACTGAAGAACATGTATACAATTATTTCAAAGAAATGTTTGATATCGAAACAGTACTTTAAGGATGTTAACAGATACCGGGTATGAAAGGAATAAATTAAAATAGTAAATAAAAATAAAAGCCAATTACAATAGTCTAAGGTATTCTTCCATAAATACTTTATTGGTAAAAATATATTCAAACATGGTGTTACAAATGAGCTATTAGATTTTTATGCAAAAATGAAAGTATTGGTACCGTATCAAGTTCATAAAGGATATTTTCTAAATTAATTGTATAAAAACGTATTTGCTTTAAGATGGCTCAGAAACTACTCACTGGTTACAATGTAACATTTATAGGACATGAATTAGCATCTATGATCGATACAGTTGAAATAATTTTAAACTTCCCCAAACCATAAACCTGAAAATTAATTTTTCAAAATGTTTGTATTTGAGTTGTAATATTGTCTTCCAGTAGAAATATTAGGAGTTATCTGGAGAGTTACAATACATTAATTATTTTAAACCGTTCACAATTATATATTTTTATTAAAACCCACAAGAGTAGGTGTATAGGTTAACTTGCATGAGTTAGATAATGTATAGGGGTGTCCAAGTTACGCTTGCACCAGGTTTTTTTCTGCCATGCACAGAATATTAATAATTTGTTACCTTCAATGAGGTGATCAGCTCTGAAACATTCTCCAGTTTTCAAATCTTTCACCATGTAATCTTGAAATCTATCTACATGGCCTGATGCTCTATTGAGTAAACAAAATTGAAAATAAATTTTTATCAAAGGGTTTCTTATTAGTACCTTTTTAATTTGAATAAGAAGTGGGGGGTGCATTAAGTCAATTTTTTGTAATGTCTCAAGACATTTTTTTTTATTAAAAAGAACTTTGTAAAAAGTTTAATCTTAAAAACTAAGAAGATTACAACTAACTTCAGAACTTGTTCAGGGGTAAGCATGGCTGTGTCTACCTCCAGCATCTGCTCTTCAAGAATAAAATGTTTCCTCCATGCCTGAAGAAGATTAGCTTTCATAGCACAACCCATAGGGCCAAAGTCATACAGACCATTTACACCTGTTAAAAAAAATAATTGACATACAATAACTTCTTCCACAAAATACAATTCTTTAGATATAAGACATATAGGAGCCAAAACAACAACAAAATATTATTGTTATTTGTACCATCTATGCTCAATTTTTTTTCATATACCCCATGATTTAGTAAGAATATTGGATTCTTAAGTTTTATGTCTTATTTGTTTCTCCAAATACTTTCAGAGGTGTAATCATTTTCCTATCAAAAAAATTACTTAAAAGTTAGCACATATAAAATATCATTGCAAATATGTCTTATTTACCAGTTGGTGGTCAAAGAAAACAATTTAGACAAATTGTATGTTACACTCTGAAGTGGTAACGATAGCTCATCTAAAAGATATATCTTTCGATAACTCAAAAAAAAAAACAGGATTTAATGAATGCACACAGTTGAATGCACTACAGGTTTATTTTTCTCTTTCAGGTACAAAAGTATTTTCAAAAATAAAATTTAAAAATTGAATCCTCAAATTTATGTAGATAAATACATATTGGTACATACCCCCATAAATGGCAAATGACTGGTCAAAGAAAAACTTTTGCTTTAAAAGATCCTCCATCTTTAATCGATCAAAAGCATCTTTTGGAGAAAGTTCAAGTTCCTGTAATTAAAATATATTATGTCTTTATAACCATAAAAACCATATAACCTTAAAATAATAAGCAAAAAACATAAAATTATTTTACATGTACAATTTAAAATGAAATATATAAAACAAAGAAAATCTGAAAAAGAAAGAATAGAACAAAACAAACATTTCTGCAAGAAGCCTTCTTCAGTGAACAGTGCAAACACAAAATAATAAAATATAAAAATAAACTGATGTATCCAAGAGGACAGCAAATTAACACCAAATTACCTTATCTTCCAAAGCCTTTTTTCTATGCTTGAGTTCAGCAACAGCTCTTTGTAAATCAATATCACCAGCTCCATCAGCTTTTAATTGTTTCACAATATCACCCTGTTAATAAATAATTATTTTTAAAATTATGTCTTAAAGTGTTTTTATTTCTGACAAATAAGGTTCAGTCATAATTAATCTAATTTAAAATCAAATACTTATGGAAGTGTGAAAGTAAATTGTGAATTTATATCAAAACAGAATTATCAGCTACTTTACATTAATTACAATTTTTTTTTGGTCAAAAACATTTATCAGTTCTTAATCTTGGCACTCCAATACCAGCGCCACAGTTAATTAATCTATTGCTGAATGTTGAAATTAAATTTTTCCTTATGAAAATTTTTTTCCCCCCCAAAAGCATTGCCAACCTTGGCGTCTTTAGTTCTGGTCTTCATAAAAAAATGTGGGCAGTGGGTTTCTTCTGCAAAACAATTCGCTCAGTGAACTCAAGCAGGATTGTAAACCATTGTCTAGCTTTTTTGTCAAAGGGGTCAAATTAACTTTTTACCCCCACTCCATATATATAAATCTTTACACATCTGTCACAAAATTGAGACACAACACCTAATAATACATTAAAATGAACCCAGACACGCAGCGCCACCATTCGCACCCGGGTACCATTAGACTCAAGCTATTCGGATGTCATTTGTGGTAGTTTATTTTAGTTAAACTGAAGAAGTAAGTTTACAAACATAAGATATACATAGTCCATTCAATTATCAGTAAATTATTAGAGAACATCCTGCGATGGCCGCCATCTTGGTTAACACTAATGAATCCATAAATCAATCCTTATGATAACCTGAACCCTAAATGATCCTTATGCCTAACCAACCTGAATCCTAAATCGATCCCTTATGCCTAACCTGAACCCTTTTTCATTGCAACAATAAAGTATAAAAAACACGCAAATGACATCACAGGGTGAAAACTAAGAATCAGCCCAATTGCCCAATTATCTTTCATTTGATACCTCATTGTCATTGTGTCTTACAAACCCAACAATAATATTTTAAATAGTTTTTTAATCCCAACCTCTCACTCCTGGTAGGGTACAAATAGTCGCAGCCTTAATTGTATTTTGTAACAGTAAATTAACTTGTACTTATCATGACTTGTACTTATGTAGTAAAATTACAGTAACAGTAACATGTAATTGTAGTTCACAAAAGTAGTTAGAGTTAGTAGTAACAGACTGCAAACTCTAATACTACAACTAACGTCAGCTATAAGCATTGAATTCTTGGGTTCTTCATTTTGTGACCCAAAAAAAGAAATAATATCATGAAGTCACAAATGTACCTGCTCTTTAACAGCTTTCCTCAGGGGTGCCAAAAACGCTTCTATTGCTGGATCAGTCATTGCTAGTTTTCTTGTAAGCTGAACTTGGCGTATTCTGTGTTTATTAGATCCCCAGTTGGTAGTTGAAGAGCTTCTCCAAATATAGTGTGAAACAGTTACGTTACTAATTGGGTTATCTGATTGTCGAATCAATCCGAATGATGGTTTTCCTAAACCAATACAGACTGTTCGTAGAACCAGATGGTAGAGTTTCATCAGCCTAGGAACATGAACTATTCTTTTTTAGGGAAAATTATAGTTGTTTTTGCTCATTTCTCATTACTACGTCAGACAAAAAATCGAAAGGATTTTTACATTTTAACTTTGAATTTCGTTTGGCGTTTTTAAGGGACAAATGTTCCTTTTTAGAATTAAAAACTAACTAGAAGACAAATTTTATCCAAACAAGCAGTTCCGATCTGAAAAATAGAAATTAAATAGTGCCAATGCGTAATTTAGTATTTTTACCCTGTCGTGTTAATAGAAATAGTAATCGAAAATTAATAAAAAAATGGCTGCGCCCTTGCGGCGTGAAAAGGGAAGTACAGCATGTAAATACAGTAATATTAAAATTGTGGATTTCTTCCTAATTTTTATTTATTTCATTTTTAAATATATAATATATATTTTTGAATGTGGTTAATTTGCATAAACGATTACGTAAATGACGTCATGGCATGTCTTCTTTGCATAAGCCGATATTTGGTTCGCCCATATCAACAGAACACAATATTAGATATCAAAATGAACTTCATTAGTCATGTTATTTGGCTATGAATGGAGTTTTACTGCACTAATTGATTGAAACGACATTTCCTTATTAAAAGTATATTTAAAGGTTACGTTTTTATAATTAATACTTTATACATTTAATAAAAGCATATTTTTTAATGAAAAAAAGACGTAAAAACTTATCAAATGTTAAAAATACAAAACTTTTTTTTTTAATTTGTTTTATTAACAATTTAAAAAGCAATCAACTATATTTATTAATTGTACTTTTAAGAAGAAGAGAATACATTAAATCAGTTTTGTCACGCGCGGTTATTAAATAAAAGAAACCTAGAACTTGCTAAAATAGGCAATTCGCGCTATGTCGTCAATTGCGTATTTATTTATAATATAAATTATGTCAAATTAATTTTAATTTTATTTCCCAACATTAAAAACGCACAAAAAACAGATGTTGAGTTTTCCCGAATAAATTTGATTACGATGCAATTCTTAGATAATATATGTTTTCATTAAAAAAAAAATCATAACTTGCTAATTCGAAGAAACCTAGAACTTGCTAAAATAGGCAATTCGCGCTATGTCGTCAATTGCGTATTTATTTAAAATATAAATTATGTCAAATTAATTTCAAGTTTATTTCCCAACATTAAAAACGCACAAAAAACAGATGTTGAGTTTTCCCGAATAAATTTGATTAAGATGCAATTCTTAGATAATATATGTTTTCATTTTTTAAAAATCATAACTTGCTAATTCGTATAAAATTATAATGCTTCAACTTGAAATAGTTCCTTTATTGTTATTTTAAATTTGTTTGTAATATATATAAGAATGAGCTATGTTCACATAACGCCAAAAGGGAGAACTTTTTAAAGTACGTTCGGATTCCTAAAAACAATCATAGTTATTTTCTATTATTTTACGGAAATCGAATAAATTTAAATGCGCAAAACATATTCTAAATACGCTTTCATTTCAGTAAAAGTTTAAGTATTATTATTATAAATTACAAATACATTTAAAGTATCAGCTTGGAACTATTTTAAACCTTTTATATGTGTTTGAAAGTTATGAAAAAATAAAATAATCATGATCAAAGAATTACACCGTAATCACATTTATCGGAAAAACCCAAGCATCATTCGTTTTTAGTGCGTCTTTTAGTGCGTTGTTAATATTGCGAATTAAAATTAAAAACTAATTTCTTCTAAATAATCATGGAAATGGCGTCATAGCGCTAAATAGCTTATTTCGCCAAAAACTCTCAGGTTTCTTTAAATTTAATAACCGCGCATGAATAACTGATTAATTATTTTCCCTTCTTAAAAGTAAAATTAATTGTTAATAAAACACACACACTTTTGCTTTGTATATTTTTACATTTAAAAAGTTTTGCCTGTTTTTGATTCCAAAAATATACTTTTATTAAATTTATAACGTAATAAAAACTAACCTTTAAATATAATTCTAATAAGAAAATGAGGTTTACGTCAATCCTGCAGCGCAACTCTATAGCTAAATAGCATTCACTAATCCAATTATACCTCATACAAATAAGAACGAACCAAATGAAATGCTAAAGATGTTAGTTTGGGTATGAAAGGGACTACAATCCGGTGGAAGATTTTCTAAATTTATTTAAATCTGGGTTTGGTGGGGGGGGGGGGGCTTGGTCACTTTGCCCCAGGCAGCACAAAATACGTCTCAAAATAAAGTAAGGAATGATTTTGATAAATAATTAACCTGCTTGGGTAAATACATGTCGGAGGAGGAAATAGGATGTGTACATTTTTACGTGGATGACAATATATTTAAATCCTACGGTATTACATTTGTGAGAAAAGAGATTTTGCATTCTCTTTTTACAAATATTGGTATGTTCATTTTGGGTACATACGTATCGGAGATAGGAAAAAGGATGTGTATTACATTTGTTAAAAAAGGAATGTTGCATTCTATTTTTGCAAATATGTGTATGTTCATTTGTCTCAAAGCAGCACAATATAAAAATCAAAATAAAGGTATGAATTTGATAAATAATTAATTTTCTTGAGTTAATTCATGTCGGAGGTAGGAAATAGTATGTGTACATTTTTACGTGGATGACAATATATTTAAATCCTGTGGTATCACATTTGTGAAAAAAGAGAAGCTACATTCTCTTTTTACAAATGTTGGTATATTCATTTTGCCCAAGGCAATACAAGATACATCCCAAAATAAAAGAATTAATTTAATTAATAATTAACCTTCTTGGGTACATACATATCGGAGATAGGAAAAAGGATGTGTACATTTTTACGTGGAATATAATATATTTAAATTCTATGGTATTTCATTTGTGAAAAAAGATATGTTAAATTCTCTTATGACAAATAAACATATGTTTACCAATTAAGAAAATCAATGGCGTTAACAAATCTTGGGTACATTTATATAAGTATAACCATGAATATCAAAACCCGATTATTTTACCCACTTGAAAATTAAATTTTGACACATGAATATGGGATAATATTTCGTTTTTATTAAAAATAAAAATATATTTTTGTTGTTACTTTGCAAAAAGTAAAGAGGTGTGTATTTTTATGAGATTAACAATTTAATTTTTTTTTAAAGACTGTCAAATCTGATATAGGCGTGAAAAACAGTTGTGAGATTCTTCTTAGATAAAGAATTATTTGTTTTACGATTTTCTGATAATGTATAATTTTTAAAAAAGGCAAAAATATGTGTAAATTTTTTATAAAGATGTCAATATATATTGAATTCCTGTAATACAAATTATATTTATATCATATATAAAGTTTTTCTTGTAAATTTAAGATTAGGCTTTAAAAAATTTTTGAGAGAAAAAGTTGTAATTTAAGGGCACGAAAAGGGGTAAATCTAAAGTATTTCTCTAGCGTAGTAATTGTCACTAAATTAATTTATTTAGTGACAAAAATGATATAATTAGTGATAATTTAGACTGGGTAATTTAATGTCATGTTTAGAGGGGGAAAAGTAGTTGATGAGCGCAGTGGCGTAGCGAGGGTGTTTGGCGCCCGGGGACAAGATTTGCGCCCGGGGACAAGATCCATTTTTAGCGCCCCTTTTTTTCTTTTTTTCAACTCTCAACCCCATTTTTTTCATCAATAAAATAATATCAAAGCACAGTTTGGCGCCCCTAACTAGCTGGCGCCCGGGGACATCTGTCCCCCCCCTGACCCCACCACGCTACGCCTCTGGATGAGCGTGAAAGGTTATAGGATACGCGTATTATGTATAGCAGATAAACACTTCTCAAAACTTAAAGTTAGAAACTTAAATATCATTACATTTTAAAAGTTATGAATTGGGATGAGTTTTTGCAATAGCAGTTAGAAATTATCGCAAAGGACCTACCATTATTTCCCGATAACATCGGGTCATTTATTCTAGTTTATAATAATAATTAAAACATTTACTAGAATAAAAGCGGAAATATTTTATGTTTTCTCGTATTAAAATTGATTCGATTTCCGTAAAATAATAGACAACCACTTTTATTGATTTAAAAAATCTGAATGTATTTAATTTAATTTGTTTCTTTGGTGTTACAAGTCAGCCTAGCTCATTCTTATATATATATATTATCTATATATATAAAAATGAATGTTTGTATGTCTGTATGTCTCATATGCGCTCCTACACCATTGATACGATTGCGACAAAACTTCGGTCAGTTGTTGTCCAAATAATTGGCCATTTAACTGAGTCATTAAAAACCTCATAAAGTGTTCCGTTCTTAGCCGTTGGCCCCTAATTCATTTTTTTCTTCTGTGAGCTTTATAAAAAATATTTTCCACATGCGCTCGTACGCCATTTATCCGATTCCAATAAAACTTTGGTGAAATGTTGCGAGCATGTCCATAAAGGTTTCTAAATTATTCAACCGTTTTATTAAAGTATTCAGTTTTGAGCCAGGGGCCTTATATTCGTTTTTCCTTATATTAGCTATATAAATATATTTTCAAACCGTATGCGCTCCTACACCAATCAAGCGATTGCTACAAAACTTAGTGAGTTGTTGTCCATGCGCCAGTGCATTTTACTGTATTATGTAAACACTTCTAAAAGTATTCTGTTTGCGGCCGTTGGCCTTTAATTCGTATTTTTTCTTATATGAGCTGTGTAAAAATAATGTCCATATGCGCTCCTACGCCATTTATCCGATTGCAATAAAACTTTGGTGAGATGTTGCAAGGGTAGCCGCAAAGGTTTTTAAATTATTATAAACTTTTCAAATATTACAATTTGAGCCAGCGGCCCTATTTACGTTTTTTTCTTATACGAGCTATATAAATATAATTTCAAACCATATGCGCTCTTGCACCATTCATGCGATTGCGACAAAACTTTGACGAGTTGTTATCTATGAACATAGCAATTTTACTCATTCATTACAACATTTTTAAAATATTCCTTTTTCGGCCGTTGACTCAAATTCATATTTTTTCTTATATGAGCTTTGTAAAAAATAATTTTCTATGGGCTCCTATACCATTTTTCAGAATGCGATAAAAATTTCGTGAGATTTTGTTCTATCGCCCACAAAGGTTCTTAAATTACTACAACCGTTTTAAAATATTCAGTGTTGAGCCAGGGGCGCTATGTTTGTTTCTTACAAAATGAGCGATATAAATATAATTTCAAACAGTATATGGAGAGCCAGAGCATTTTTCTAAGCCATTATAACCCTTCTAAAATATTCCGGTTTTTTGGCAATTGGCCCCAAATTCGTGTTTTTTTTCCTTACATTAGGAGCTTTATAAAAAAAAAATTCCGTATGCGCTCCTCTACATTATTAGAATGCGATAAAATTTTAGAGAGATGTTGTGCGCACGCCCGCAAAGGTTTCTTATATGATTACAACCATTTTAAAATACTCCGTTTTTAGCCAGGGGTCCTATGTTCGTTTTTTCTATATAAGCTATACAACCATAATTTCAAACAGAGCTAATGCATGGATGGATAGCTTTTTAATCAAATACAAATATTGATATTAAATTGAGTGTGTGACATATTAAGTAGGTTTCTGAAGTAATACAACAATTCTACAATATTCCATTGGTGGCGGGGGGCCATAAATTCGTTTTCCACACTTCTATTATCTATATAATTATCGTATGCATTTCTATACCATTCATTCGATTGTGATAAAACTGGGTCAAATGAAATGCGCACTACCGAAAATGTTTCTATATTAGAAAAAAATATTTTACAATATTCCGTTTGGGCCAGTGACCCTAATTTCATATTTTCTTCTAAGAGCTTTGTAACTATAATTTCAAACAGAGCTATTGCTTGTGTGGAAGTAGCTGAATCCGCCGGCAAATTTTTCAATTTAGTACATCCATTTTACAATATTCCAATTAGGGCTGGGGACCCTAAATTCAATTTATTTTCTTTTATTTTCTTGCTTATAGTTTATTTTCTGTAAATTAATTATATAAAGAACCTTCATTTAAAATGGGATTATGTCCCTTTGCTTGGTCGCTGGGAGTAGACAAGGCTAAATAGGCTTGGACTGTAAAGGGTTAAGAACGGTGACTGTTTCATCTTACCCCAAGTTCCCCTAAATGACGAGTATAGAGATAAAGCGCACGAGCAGCTACATTTTTTTTTTCAATTTTATGTACTTGTCGTAATCACTTGAAACAACGACGTAATAGATTTTAAAAAAAAAAAAAACACTGTAAAAACATAACAAAAGAATAAATCCCAAGTTCCCCTAAATGACGAGTATAGAAATAAAGCGCACGAGCAGCTACATTTTTTTTTTCAATTTTATGTACTTGTCGTAATCACTTGAAACAACGACGTAATAGATTTTAAAAAAAAAAAAAACACTGTAAAAACATAACAACAGAATAAACACGCTGACCTATACATGATTATAAGTATAAGATATAATGGTTTAATTTAATAATTTACACCTAGAATTAGCGCGGGGCCTATGAAAGTGCGGTGCCCACTGCGGCCGCATAGGTTGCATTGGCCTAAGGCCGGCCCTGTATAATACACAAACGCTTCTACATCTCCAGGATTTACACAGTTGTAAGTTTTGGACACAGTGCAAGGAACTGAAGTACGCTTATAAAAAGAAGCAAACACTGCATGCAGCGAACATTTACTTTTCCAGCTAGATTCCATGCTCAGAATCACCAACGCCTTCGCTAAATCATTAAAAAAAACATGTGCATGAAATCGCTGAGGCCAATCCAACAGCAGGTGTATGAATGGTTTTCAAGGAGAACCCTGGGCCTGATTCACGACGATACAATGACCCGATATGTCACACCGAAGTTACGGCGATTTTCGTCGAAGATGGCGAACCCCCGGGCCGAAAGGGACATTTGCATCCATCCCAGAGGCAACTCCAGTAAACATATTTCCACGCTCAATATGAATAGCGATCCTATGGTTTACCCGCTTTATTTCCTTATTTATGGGGATGTTGGCTGGCACAAAGATTTACAACATGTTCCTGGTAAAAGAACCACCAAGCGAATCAGGCTTACTCAATGCCAGTTATATATACGTGTCCAGATTAGCCATGAGGGATACATTTAATAATTTGCATTCCAGCGGCAAACTATTCCAACAGAACATCGTAGATGCCTACGTTAAAACAGAGGGCGCACGCATGAACTATCGCAGATTACATCAACACGATCTGCGCGTGGAGCAATACAAGGGACGATTAAACGCACTTCAAGCAAAGGCTGTACATAACAACGCACGTGTAGGCAACATGGTCATTTTACCATCCACATTTCCGGGAAGTCCCAGATAGATGCTACGATACTACCAGGATGTCATGACCATAGATAGAACGTACATTCGGAAAGCTTGATTGATTTATCCTTTTCACATGAAATACTCAACATGTTTTATATTAAGAGTAGTAAGTAAATGTTTTTTGTTTTTTTTTAAAGCTGTCAAGCAGTGAGCGTCATGAACCAAGGTTAAGAAGGTTTTATAAGCACGTGACTATTATTAATCAATAAAGAGCCACGGGTATGGTGTAGGACTGTGTTATGTAGGACACTTTTCCCGTGCCGTGAACTTTGCTTGACCCCAAATTAGACTCCTAGCATTCCCTACATTCATAGATGGGCGGGGCTAGTTCTTTTGATCTGTCGTGTTCACTGCCAACTACCAATTAAATATGGTTAGTTTGTCTCCTAGTATCTTGTGGAACGTTCTCGATTTGACGAGAAACGTAAAGAATGTCAAAGGCATTTCTGGACGAGTCGTTAGACCCACCATATAAATAAGGGGTTTCAGAGATTTACGGAGATTCAGATTGATTGATAAATATTTTTAACTTCGAGACGTGTATTCTTTGTGTTCTCATATGCGTTTATTGGCATTCGTCATTGTACACTATTAATTAGCACATTGTACTAACTGTGTACTGGTACAAGATCTACCATACTCTGTAAGTTGATGATTTGTAATTATATTATTACTTAAATAAATCTTATTAATTGTAATTAGCAACTCTTTTGGGTGTCGTATTTTTGCTATTGTATTTCTCTATGGTATCGTCCTTTGTTGTGCACTGTTTGAACGAGCCATAACTTAAAACAAGAGATTAATTTCTCACAATAGAAGCCAGTGCGTAACACTGTCTTTAGGACTGTCTGTAGGAATGTTGTAGGACTATCTGTAGACATTTATGTAGATCTGTTGTTTAAAGGTCAACAGGAAGGGTATAAAGACTTCTTTATGCTTATAATGTACAGGCCGGCTTATATAAATTATAGATAATGAGGTTAACTCTTTTGTAACACTTGAACACACCGGGTATTTCTCTAAATACCCTGGCCGGTGTAAAAACTGCATTCGGTTAAATTCTATTCTTACACTGCCGTAGGCCTATGCTTCGGAGGGTACAAACTAGTCTTGGAATAATCAAGTTACCCGGTACTAGAGCACACGTTTCCAGCCAATGGAGGTGGCCTGAAAAGGGGTTACGAAGGGATTATTGTGTTGTCGCAGGCTCAAACAATAGACTAAGAGAAGTTGTGATTTTTAAATAAATTTCTTTGTTGTTTTTTTTAATATCTCTTAAATTTTGAGTTACAATTTCATTTTGAAATAAATGTGGCCAATAAAATTTTCTGGAAAATTAAGTTTGTGTTTTTCCTGTTCAAGAATTTACTTTATTTAAAATCATTTTTCCAATATATTTTGTTAAGGGTACTTTGCTTCTACTTCTTTATGAAAGTGGGAGTGAATTGAAAACTCTTGAGAACCTGGATACAAAAGCTACTGACCTTAGTATAGTAATTTGGCGCAGTTAATTAGATTTTACATGTGTATATACGGACAATTTATGACATAAAAAATTGTACTTTAAAAATGTGTGTGTGTGGGGAGGGGGTGTAGTGAACAAAATTACTCCCAAAAATTATATGAAGAAGTAATGGGTATATAATATAAGATACCCACTCTACTCATGTCCATTATCTGACTTGTTACCCACCTCCAGCAATAACAACAGGAAAATGACTTGAACTCTAAACAACTCAATTTTATTATTGCATAGTCAACTGAAAAATGAAATAGACCTACAACAATAATGCATATTATTCCCAAGTAAAATCAGGAATATTTACCTTCACAAATAAATCTTATTCATAAATTCCCACAAAGATCTAAATTTTGTACAAGAGACAGAAGCTTAGAACAACCATTGGTTTGATTGTCAACCTATATTAACAAGTTCAGTAGTATATGTTGCTATTGCAGACAAGTTTTAATAAGAACACACATGGTGTAAATTAAAATTAAAGTAAATGCTTGCATTTTTATTATGTGTTTAAAAAAAAAATACACTTAATAATATAAGAACATAAGGCGCAAAACGAGTGAAACAAATTATTAAAAATGTAAACCCCCTTCCCTTTAAATAATTTTTGTTAAAATAAAAAAATTTAAAGTATTAATTATGACATATCAGTACATTAATACTGTAATATATGTGCTAGTTGTGGAGTCTTATTAACAAAAACAAAGTAGCTTAATTTTTTTTTTCCAGTTTCACTTTCTTTTCAATAATATGACACCTACCAATTTTAATTACTGGTAAGCACAAGCAATTTCTCAAAGTTGAGATTTATAATGTTATATATTCATATACATTTTACTCAGTGCTTTTCTTTTAATACTATAAACAAGTTAATTCCATAAGCTTTTAAAAAAATATTTAAAATACATGACTTAATGTTTAAGCCCTTTAAATTAATTTATTAAACTAATTGATTGATATGCTAATTTGAAATCGCATGTAAAGAAGCATTTACCCAAAGACAAAACAGGTGTCAAAAGCTTATAGGTTTGCAATGGATAACCTTTTGAATATCTGAGATCTGATGACTGAATTTGGAAATTTTGTCCCAGATAGTTCCTGTCCCTTCATAAAAGGGAATAAATATATTGTGTTGAAGTAAAGAAATATGTAAAGTCAATAAGTCAGCATACAAATATTAAACCCTGTGTAGAAATTACCTACTGTGACAAGCTAAACATTGAATTACATGTACACATAATGAAAATTATATACAAAAAAGACATGCTTTGAAACATTTCGTAAACAATACTGTATAAGGAATTGTAAAATATAATAAATCACTACTTCTACAAGTCCATCTAAGTCTAGTCTATTACAACATAACTGGTTTTCACAACTTTTTATTTTGAGAAAATAAAAAATATCTTATTTATCTAGATTAGTAAGTCTATCACAAGAGGTGCATCTTCTTCAAAAGGTGGAAAAATACTACATAAAAAGTGGTTTCAAAATCATAATGTTGAAAAAGTGGTGTTTGTTCTCAATTATGTGCATAATATTAGTCTAAACCTTTCTCAAGCAGCGAGATGGGTAAAAATGTATGATTTTAAAAATGCACATATTTCACAGAGAAATGAAGTTCAGCATAAGCTTTAATGGCATAGTCTTAGAGAAAATAATAGGAACAACCCATTATTCTTATCCAATCACATATCAGCCATAAGCTGTCTTTCATTAAAACCAAGTGTCTAATTTTAGAAACATTGATGACTTTAATACTTTATTATTATTTTTTACCTCATCTATCCATAAATTATACAATCTTTGAGCCAAATAACAGTAGGTAAAGGCAACCTAATCCAAAGTTTAATAGTGTCCCATGCAAGATTCAACCAAAAAAATAAAATTATTCATTGCTTTTAAAGTTAAACTGCATTTAGCTCATAGGGCCTGAATTAAGTCAAGGAGTTTATTCAGGATTAGCTAAGCCTTTGGTTAATGTACCACTTCGATGTTAAATCAAGTGAAATGTCTAACATATAATTTAAAGTGCTATTTTGACGTGACCAATACCCATTACAGTACAGCTGTCCAGTTAAATAAATAATTTATGTTGTTTCCCATCCTCCCATTTTTAAGAAATTAATACGTTAAAATTATCAAGTTAAATACAAGCAGTATAACGGGTACCAATAATTTAAAATCCAGAATGTGACATGTTCCTATTTGAAAGTTCGGCATGTTTACTGCTGTGATAGAATTGTATTTAAGCCTCACACGGATATGTTAAAAGGGCAGCAAGAACTTTGCACATAAATTCTAATGCTTTGGCTAAACTCTAAACCTCATACATATATCCCCCCCCCCCCCCCCCCCCCCCCCCCCGTCTCAAATTATATTTAATTAAACCCTTTTCAGCCAAGCTATGAAATGAGACTGGAAGCTCAGAGATATGATACTGGTACATAAAAACATACAAATGTTGATTTCAGACAAAACCCAAAAATCTGCACCCTTATATTATAATCTTCATAATAATAAACCCAGCTATTATAGCAGTTCTGACCAATATAAACACAGCATTTGCAATATTTAATACTCGTTGTGAATAAAGCAATGTAACATAATAAAGAACAGTATGATTCCAATCAACTCATTTATAGCAATCGGAACCAATCAGCATTTAAAAAAGGCACTATACGTGACAAAAAAACTAACAGTTAAAGCCATGAGCTACTGACATCAAGTTAATCAAAAAGCTAGAGATACTTGTGTTTCTTTTATAAATTAATCAAGTAAAATAACAAAAAATTATAAGGTTATAAAATTGGTCGATTTATAATAGATGCCACACACAAAAAATTACTTTAGCTACAAGATAAAAAAGAAAGCATCTAAAAATATATTTATTCCTTTGTTAACAAAGAATCAGAATGCAAATGGTCTCTGCAGGAAAAATAATTGTTGACAGAGAAGAAAAAATGTACCTAATAATTGAAATGTTATAAGCCAACCAATGAAATTTCCCCTTCCCCAATTAACCAAACCATGACTTCTATCCTTACAATACTGAAAATTGCAGAGTTGAAAAAAAAGGGCTTAAAAAATATTTAAATTGAAGCTTTAAATGTATCTCTCAAATAGCACTGTACTGAACTTATTTCATAAGTTGAGACAGGTACTGCATAAAACAAGAATAATACAAACGTTTCCTTTTTTTTGTTTCTGTTATCAACACTTCAGCTTTCTTCATTACATCTGTAATAACTATTATAAAAAAAAATGGAAAACAAAATATTTAACATCCCTTTTCCTAACAAATCAAAATAATATAGTATTATAACAATTCAGACATTGAAATTATTTAACAATGTGGCTTATCAAACACCCATAATAATTACACCAAATTACTGTTATCTGTTAAAAACTGTTTCTGAAATGCAATCAATTAAACTCCATAAATGCTTAACATGTGTAACTAAATGATGCATCTATTTCTGACATGTAAGTCTACATGGCACATAGATGTTAATTTGAGATATGGATCACTGCATGGTCAACATATGAGGTAAACATCATTCACTATCTTGAAATGGAAGATAATTATTTTTGAACGATATAAAAATCACTGAATTTCACTGTTATGGAAAGAGCTGTTTGTAAAGTATTTACATTCTCTAATTTCCAATCGATTGCACTGTATTTCATCTTGCCGTAACAAAAAGAAAATCCTTTACAAGTTTATAATAGCAAAAAATGTTGATTTGGAACATAGGGCTTTACTCAACCAACTTGTGTAAATTGGACACATTGAACTTTAACAATTCTGTTTTTTCTAGTAGCAGTAGGGATCTAATCTCTCATCTCTTACTAAGACCAAATGTAGAAAAAAGCGAGTATCTCAACAAACCACTAGCTAGGGTTAAACAAACTATTTTGTGAAGATATATAATCTAAAGCATTAAAGCTTATATCCTTAACAGTTCAGAGTCCTAAATCCTGTAAATGAAAAGGTTTTTAAAATTACTATTGACTTTTAATACAGCTTTGTTGTATGCAGTGCTGATAACATTATGTTACCTATTACATGCTGAGGTTATGGAATCTTTTATAGAATGAAAGATTATTATTACTTGTAGCATAAAATTTAATTAATTAAAATATACAATTTTATTTTTAAAAAGTACTCTGCATAAACAATAATTTTAAATGGAAGCCAGTAAGTAACCAGGAAAATATACATGGCAATGAAGTCGATCATTAATATTTTAAAAAAATAACCCCATAAAAATGAAGACAAAGCAAAGCTGCATATGTCTAATGTTGAAGACACAACATGGAAGACTAGTAATAAAAAATCAACTGAATAACTGAAGTATTTAACATCTAAACTTTAAAAACAAAACAATAATCAATTGAAAAATGAAAGAAATCCTAAATGATTTTGCTTTGTTGTGAAAGGTACACTTTTACCCTAGTGATGATAAAGAAAATTAATAAGTCTTTACAAAACTGATATGTATTTTTCTGCAATAACTACAGTCATTACAGATATATCTATGAAATATTTTTTTAAATGTTTGGTGTATATTAACTTTGATGTAGTAAATGATAAAATTGTCAATGCTGATCTTAAACGAGATAATACATTAGCTTCCAGAAACATCTTTTAAACACTTTTCAGCATTATTTCCTTTTAATAACATCACATTTCTGTTTCGATCAAGGGTGAAAATTAGGGTGTCAGAAAAAATTTAAAAATCTAATTAATATTAGATTGTATTAATATTTTTACACATTACAAATAGATGCACTATGGTGCAGGGTTTTCCAGCATTCTTGATAGAATAATGCTGAAATTTTAACCCAAATTCAACTATAAATAAATCATCACAGGGCCCATCAATTTAGAATATATATATTGAAAAAAAAAATCTTACAATAGCAGTTCACTTCAACTGTTGGCTTTGCATTATTACGCATTACAATTGATATTCTTAAAAAATAGGCACACGGAAGCAGCAATGCACCTCGAATGAGATCTCTATAGTAAAAACCAAAATAAGTAAATCTTGAATTAAATGACAGGTAATGGTGAAATTTTGGATGCAAGATATGGTTGAGGTATGGTGCATTATATATTTTTTAAACTACAAAAGACCAGGGATGATATGGCATTACTCAATGCAAGAGAAACAAAATCAACATATGTAACAAATGTGGTGATATTTAACAACAATGTACTATTGCACATAATGTAGGAAATAAAATTGTCACTATTATAGTGCTTTAAAAAACAACCCATAAGAGATCAAAGCAATTTTCATCTTTCAAGGCACCCACACTGTACTTTAAAGATGCAGTGACCTTCTTTCAAAAGAAGGTAAGTAAACAAATGTCCATATTAAGTCCAAATAATAAACAATTGTGTATTAAAATCAAATGACACCATAAATAATGTTAATTATTTGAATCATTCATTTAAATGTGACCAAATTTTGCTATCAGAGATACATTTTAACATGACTTAAGGCCAGTGGGTCATGAATTTTTTTTTTTAATATCTTAAAACCAATACAGGGAACTATCTTTTCAAAGAGTGGGTTTCAACTCACATTGAAAATATGTAATGTTATAGAAATTATCAAAAACACCTCAATAATTCATATCCACTGATTAGACTGATGCATATATTGTGATTTTAAAATTGTTAAATCAGATTAAAATTATTTATCTAATTGTGGCAAAGAACCTATTAAATTTTTCTTCACAACCCTTTCAAACACATTTCAAATTAAATTATGCCTCTTCCAGAATTCTTTCTTAATATATATATATATATATATATATATATATATATATATAAAATAAAATTCAAACCAATGAACAAGAAATCAGCATCAAAAGAACATGCAATATCTACACAGAATTGTTAAAATAATAATGAAGCAGTAGTGGCTATGCCTTTAAAGTAAAAATAAAAAATGAACACCTTTGAACACTAATGGTGAATCCCTTTTTCTAATCCACTTTTTTTGCATAAAAAGAAAGAAATTGCCAGAGTATATTATTCTTAACCAATTAATTAATATTTTAATATCTTTTGCATGTTCTTTATCATTTTGTAGCTCTTACAGGCAAATTAGGCTTTAATATATTCAAAATTAACATTTTAAAAAAGCATCATAAAATTTTATAAGTGTAATTCTAAAATATTTGAGAAAAAGAAAAGTAACATATACAATTAATCATGCTATATTCATAAGTAAGCCATCAACAAATTTAGGCCAATTGCATTTGTGCTTTTATTTCCTTCTTCCACCTGTAAAATGTGCGCGCTGAGACTCCTGGAAAAATACGAGAGAATTCTTGAGAATCGACATCAGGATTGTCTTTAACAAACATGTACTCAGCACGACTCATCTTTTTTTGGCGCTGAGAAGAAAAGGCTTCATCTTCTTCTTTGATGGGACCCCAATTGGCGCCTTGCCAATTATTTACAGGGGGTAGGCAAAGTTCTTTTTTCGGAATAACCCTCTCTCCTGAAGCCTGGCTCAAAATGCCAGATGCCTCACTGTTTCTTGACATGGCCATTAATGCTGAAAGAGAAGAATTGGGCACAGCTGACATAAGCATATTTGTGCCATATAGATCTGAAGCAGCAAGCCCATGTTCAGAACTAGACTTTGGATAGGCATGATGCATAGAACCAGGAGTGCTAGTTGTTTGAAGAAAACTCTCCATCTTAATTGGAGATAAACATAATGCAGATTCTAATGGTAAACTGTTGTTGTTATTCTTGAACAAGTTTTCCACTAAGGGTTTGTTTGGAGTTGATGTCTTTTTTTCATTTGAAAATTCAGCAGCAGCAGCTTTGAAATTATTTAGTCCATTTTTGTCAAGCAATTTATTGTACGGGGAACCAGATTCAGCAAATTTAGCTAACTTAAGTGATGATTCTCTAGCCATATCTATCGAATTGTCCTCTAATGTCTGATTTGGACACCTGTCATTAGGATAATTTGTATTTCCTGGCATTTCATTAGCTTCTCTGTCCTCCATCATCTTAGATTGGCTATCTAATGTATCAGAGCTCTTCTTTTTGTAATGAGTTGCTAGGACTTTTTTATTTAGAGTAGTTGAGGATTCCTCTTTAGTACCACTAAAACCATCATTGGTATGTACATCTGATGTCTCCAGAGTGTATTCAATTTGTTCATCCATATTAATTATTGTGCTTGACTTCCACAAGTCAAAAACCTCTTCCTCAAGAGGATAGAGTTTTGAAAATTCCTCGAATGAAATATTCGGATTGTGCCTCAAGAACTGGATTTCTTCTTTTATTTGCACCTTCCAATTATGAAATAATTTTTCAGATAAACTTGGAAATACTGAAAGAAATTCCACCACAGTTACAGTTGGATTTTTCTGGCAATATTCATATCCTGCCTGCAAATGGTTTTCATCAGGAGGTATATCTTTGTGGTCATCCAAACAGTGTACTTTATTATTATCAATTTTTGTAGCTTCTTCACAAGCAATGTCTATTGCAATGACATCATCTGAGCTTAAATTTTTCCAAATGTTAAAAATATCCTCTGTAACATCTTTTATATTCACTTTAAAAGCAGTATAATCTATACTTGGATTAGCCGCAATATGAACTACAACTGTTTTAATTCTCTTAAGCCACAATGCAAATGTAATAGGTGAGACAAATTCAAACAGATCATTGAACTGTCTGAAACTAACTGTTGGATTGTGCATTAGATAGAGTAAAGCTTTGGTCATCTCACTCTTAGTGTGCTTATCTATTTCAGGTTTGCAAGGAATCTCTTCATGTCTACTAAAGTTTATATCATTATCAAATTTTTTAAAATCAGGTTTATTCGTTTCTCTTGATACCATCTGTTTCCATTTAAAAAATACTTCTTGAGAAACTTCTGGTAATATTGATGCAATATCAGAAAATTCAATAGTTGGTTGGGCTCGCACATAATTAAGAATCTGTTGAATTTCACGCTTCCAGCGAAAGAAAGTTCGTTTTGGTACATCCGGATATGTGCGAGAAAACTGAGAAAACTCAATGTAAGGATTTAATTGCAAAAAACCATATTCAGGACCATTCGCTTTCCTATTATAATAACCCAGAGCTCTTGATTCTTTTTCCTCCAATGTTTCATTGTTTTCTGGGTCTTCTATAAGACCTTCATTATGTGCAAACATCTTCCAAAAATTAAAAACTTCCTCAGTGGCACTGGAGTCAACGGTTTTGAATGCCTCAAAACTGATAGAGGGATTGGCTTTCAAATAATCAACAGTATCTTTCAATTCCTTTTTCCACCTGTAAAAACTTCTCACTGAGGTGTTGGGATACAATTTGGAAAAAGAAGCAAAATCTATGCTTGGGTTTTTCTGCACAAACAAGTACTCTTCTTTGTTATATTTTCTATGATGTATAGTCTCTTCTCCAATGCAGCCCACATGAGACTTTACAGAGTTGTGACTGCTAACATTTTCTTCATCTGTAATTTCATTTGCATTTTCTGTCAATAACTGTGATGAGCATTTTGAGTCCATATGCACTAAACCATCATTTGAACCAATTATTTCTTTACCTAAAGATAACTTTTCATCTTCAGAAGGTTTGCCATTTAAGGACTTTTCTTTCCATAAATCAAAAACCTCCTCAGGAATATCAGGAAAAACCATTTGAAACTGATGGAAAGTCATATCCCTGTTGTCTTCCAGTAGCATTACTGCAGCATTCATTTCCTTGCGCCATCTATAAAATGTTCTCAGGGATATAGTTGGAAATAAAGATTCAAGTTCTTTGAAACCAAGCTCAGGGTTTTTCAGATAGTAAACATATTCTTGTTTATTTTGTTTCCTGGATCTATTGACAGAACTCCAAAACTCTTGGTCATCCTTCTCGTGTGAAAATTTAGCCTTTTTATCATTTCTAGAGGAATCTGCCTTTGTTAAATTATCAGTTTCATCCACAGCCACTCTTTTTGTACCTTGGTATTTACAGTTGAGCTCCTCGGGTGAATCTGAAGTGGGAGTTTCTGAGTTGCCCTGGACATTTCCTGAAGAAGATTCACTCGTACTTGTTACAGCACTACTACTTGTGTTTCCACCATGAGGCCCTGAAAGACCAAGTGGGTTCGAAATACTTCCTGCCAAGCCCATCATCTGTGGCCAGAGCATCATGGGCAATATTTGTTGTCCCAAGGGAGAAGCCATTCCATAATAGCTTGGCCATGGAAACATCATATTTTGCAGTGAAGCTAAATAGCTGGCAGACAGATTTCTTGCAACAGACTCATTCAAAGTTGGATTTAAACCACCTGCATGAAGGGAAGCCATGGTCTCATTAAAACTTGAATTTCCATTCATCATACCAAAAAAAGATTCTTTAGAGAGCTGAGTATGTAAATTAGATGCAGAGGACTTGGGACTGCCCATGGACTGAAATGATGATACAGACCCAGACTGATTTGGAGACATGCTTCTAGAACCAGTTTTCAAACTTTGGGATATGGAGCTGGATTTCAAATTTTCAACATAATCTCTCCATGCTATAAAAACATCTTCAGAAATATTTACAAGTTTTGAAAAATCATTAAAGCTCATGTGCTGGTTTTGATAATATAACCAAAACTCTTGCATAACTTTTCTCTTAAGCACATTAAAAACATCTACTGGCACTCCAGGATATTGCTGACAGAACTGTTCATAGTTTACAGACAGGTTTTTCTGCAAAAAAATATATTCATTATTATGCATATTAGGTTTAAGCGAACATTTTGCCTCTAACCGTTTTGACGAGTCTGAGGGTGCAAAAAATCCCTTCCCCTGAGCTATAAGAGATTTCCATAAACGATAAACTGATTCTTTGGCTTGAAGGACAACACTGCTGAACTCTTGAAAGCTCATATCAGGACATTGTTCCAGGATTATATATTCTTCTTTTATACGACGCTTCCATCTATAATAAGTACGCTGATGAACATGAGGGTAATGTTGGCTGAATTCTG
The DNA here is from genome assembly GCA_964033795.1 of Lymnaea stagnalis. Classification (NCBI taxonomy): domain Eukaryota; kingdom Metazoa; phylum Mollusca; class Gastropoda; family Lymnaeidae; genus Lymnaea; species Lymnaea stagnalis. Next base: position 125,579 of record CAXITT010000583.1, on the reverse strand, counting down.
CCAGATCAGAGAAAGGGTGAAACTCAAGAAATTCATATTCCTCCTTACGTGACATGTCCCTCCGCTGCCAAGGTATGCTTGCATGAATATCTTCCTTAAACTTTCCTGACTTACTATGAGGACTCTCAGACCAAAGAGGGCTTCTTCGTGATGCCATGTGACTTGTTTCTGTCACCTGTAATTTTATCAAAATATTCAAATAAATTAATTAATCTGTTTTCTCAAACAATATTTTAAGACAATACTTATATTTTACATTGTTTCCTTTTTAAGTAGGTGACCCCTGGTTTTGATACAGAAAAAAAAGTAAGATTGATTTGAGATAAGTATTGAAAGCACTTGAAATGCTTTTGTTTGGCCCTGATAGAAATCGTCTGTCTAGATCTAAATTTTACTTTTGTTAAGAAACTCATAATAGGCAAAACAAAAACAACACATTTTCAAACATTCTTGAGCTATGATTTTTTATAAATTTAAAATATATGTTAACCCTATAATCAATGTTCTCTAATAAGCTTCAACTTCAATTTAACCCATTTAATACGTTTCGCCGCAGTGTGCGTCACCGCGATTTCGGCAGAGTACGTTTAGCCACTCTCTGCGTCACCACTGGTTTGTTTCATTTTATTAGTATTCCAACTTTTCCATTCAACTATTTTATAATATAGCTTATCAATTTTTTATTCAGAAGAGTTCCACTTCCTTTGTGTTGAATTTTAAACCGAATAACCCACGTTTAGTGTATTTTGTGCTCGTTTTTTCCACTTAAAAATTTGTAAACAAAACACAGCTGATTGAAATGGCTGCATCGAATAACAGTGCTAGTTCTAATCGACAAGGATTTCGATCTATGACTGCCGATGAGGCAAGTAAATTGATTTGCTTAGACGATTCAAGTTCAAATGAAGATAAATCTGACAACAGTGATAGTGATAGTGATAGTCTAATGATGCTCAGCACATTGTTGATTATCATGAAAGGGACCGATCTTGTGCATATTGCTCAACTGCAATAAAGCGAGTACGCACACATTTCTATTGTACTGGGTGTGAATCCAAACCCCATCTCCATCCTAAAGGATGCTTCAAGGCCTTTCATTTAAAATAATAACTTCATTTGTGTATATATTTAGTAAATATGTGAAATATGTGTAAATATTTGAGTATAACTATTTTTATTGTTGAATTTTTGAAAAAAAAATTTTAACACGTGTCTTGGGAAAGAAATTCATAACTTTACAATTTCTGGAGCTACTGCAATGAAACTTTCCAGTTGTTTTGGATGTATCACAAGACTCATTTTAAAAAAAATATGAACTTGATTGGATTATTGTTATCTGATTTCTGAGCTGGTGAGTAAAGCAAAACCAAATTAATTTTAAATAATTTTTTACATAAACCTGCAATAATACCCCCAAAAATTTTCTTTGGGTATTTCTTTATCACTTTTTTATACTAGAAACATATTCCTTTTTCAATTACCTACATTTGGATATGCAGCATGATATAATTTTGATAAATAACAAAACAGAGCTTTTCAGTTTAAAATCATCAGGTCAAATAGAATTTTTGTCCCAAAATTTTACTGCGTTCCCTTAAAAAAATGTGACGTATTGAATGGGTTAAGTATAAAGCAATAATTAGTGTAATTTTTTATAAAAGCACACATGAATCAAACAATTATTTTATTTGGTATAATTAGTAATAGTAACTTACCTTTCTTTTACTATGAGAGGGAGTTTGTTGTGCTAAATTAAATTGGCTTTCTGCACCTCCTCTGTCATACAAGATATCACTTTGACCCTCCTGAAAGCTGAAATATTTACAGAGACATTTTTTTCAAGGATATAAAAAGAGAATAAGTTTAAGAACAAAATTTCTATGTATCTATACAACTTACCCAAGGGGCACAGCTGTGCATGATACACCATTATATCTGCTTTTCATTGCTAGTTAATGTCACTCAGCACATGTCACAATCGTAGCTAACTGGCAATATGACCAATCAATATATGCCCTAAATTGATTTTTAGGATTTGGGTTGTCAAAGATACTTAATTTTTTTTTTTTTAAACACAGCTTATTAGTAATATTAGTATAAATGTTGTCAAAGTTCTTAATGAAATTTATCACATCTACATGTTATTGCGTGTGACTTCAGAAAGAAATTTAAGTGAAAGGATAAGTTAAAATGAAATAAATTTTGAAACTCCAACAATAAAACAAAAAGAAGAGAAAAACTGTGTATGCTAAAAATTATGGTCAAAATACTTATGTTACTAAAAATGAGAACAATAAAATACCTTTGATAATACATTTCATCATGGCAAGGCTCTTGTTTGACAGTGGATTTTAAGACAGACATATCCAGGGGTAATTCTCCTGTTTGATGATTGGAAACATCCTTAACCAAAGAACTCTGCTCTTCTACTACTGTTTCATGTGCTAAATCAAGACTATTGCACATGTGTTTGGTTTCTCTCTGACCCTGAGAGCTTAAGATATTTTCGTCCTGCATAACCGTAGCTCTCATTTCAGATTGAGAGCTTATGATATCTTTGCCCTGCATAACTTTTTCTATAATTTCAGATTCCTCTCTCATTACATGGTTCTTGCCACCAGTAGATTCATTTAAAATTGGTTCTGATGACAGATATAAAGAGTCTGGTTCCTGAGAAGTGTCAGTTTTTTCTATGTCAATTTCTAGAGATGGATCCGTATCTGAGCATGAACTAAAATTCATTTGCTTTGAAAGATTGTTGTCTTTCAATTTAATACTGTCGTTAGAATCTTCAGTAGTTGAAGTCTTACAAATGGCCTTTTGATCAAAAGGTATATTTACATTTTGATCAGTTATGTCTATTTCATCAACTAGTGAATCTTTGGAAAAAGGTATTCCGTTTTTTAAATCTGAAGTTTTATGCACTGGATCATCTAAGATTGATAGAGTCATGAAGGTATCAGGGTTGCTGATGCGGTTAACTTTTTTTATCACATCATCACATTGATTCATATTAGATCCTTCTGATTCAGCATCAAAATTAGATGTGTTTTTTGAACATGATTCTATTGTCTCTGGTATTTGAAAACTTTTGATATTTTCATTCACAATTTCATGGCATTGGATATTTGACCCTGGCAGAATACACTTGTTCCCTGGGTTTGAAAGACTAGAATTTTCATGCAGACTCTTAGATATGTAACTGGGAAGAGCAGGTTTCAATCCAGACTTAATTAACTCATTGAGACTAAACTTTTCTTTTTTCAGCTTGTCAAATTCTAAACATAAAAGTCCAACAATTTCAATAGTGTCTTCAAAATCAAAGTGTGCATGACATAACTGCCTGACTGAAGCTATTAAGGACGGAAGAAATTCTTTTTGGTCATTTTTCAGAAGTTTATTTCGCTTGTATAAAGCATTTTCAGCATTGGCTTGTCTGTAAATAGAATTAAATTAAATATGAACACAATTTCATGTAAATCTTTTAAAATATTGCCGTTTCACACATTCATTAAAAAGAATGTCTCCTAAACTAAAAATTGGTACAATTATCTTTTAAAATATAAAGGTTGTGGGTCAAAACAGAGCAGAAATTATTAAACTTGGTCACAAGTTTTCCCATTTAAATACAAAAGTTATATACAGGGCTTAATTGTTTTTTCTTAAATCATAACTCAACTTCTATAAAAGATAGAAAAATAAACTTGGTGTTTTTTTGTTTTTTTTTTTGGAAAGCTTATAGCCAGCCCTTTGAAATGATATTTCAGCTAAAATGCAGTTAGCCACAGGGCCTGCTATATCTTCCACAGTACATAGGTCATGGAGTTTCTCCGGATCAAACACAGGCCACAGTTCCGTAATTAAATGATTTAGAATTTTAGCTCTGGATTTATTTTGTTTTTTTATTTTTGCCTTGAAAGTTGGGGGAGGGGTCTCCCCTCTCCAGCATTTAGTTTTTTATTTTTGTATTAAAAGTGGGGGAAATTTATGTTTAAATTCCATGAGAAATTGCATATGAATAGGAATTTCAACCTATTAAAAGACAGCACTTTTAACAATGCTAGTGTCTTGTTTCCAATGTTTATCTTACAGTATCAGTAAGGATGAGTTTCTTTTTAAATTTCTTTTAAACCTTTTTAAGTTGAATTTTAATAAAAACAAATGGAAACTTTTAATTTACTATACCTTATATTAACTGTATCGATGGTTTGATTTAATATATGGCGCAAATAATGCTCATTGATGAACGGGTAAGTTATCATACACACCATTCAAGTGCAATTGTTTATACTGTCCCCCCAAGACCAGTGTTGGAATTGCCCAAAGTGAAGTCACTGCACTTAGGGTGAGAAAACTCTTGGCAAACCCATGCTAACTAGACTTTCACCATAATAGATCTTTTATTATTTTAAGGCAATCAGCCTATATTTAAAATTTCAGTCAATATTTAAAATTTCAGTCAAAGTACCAAACTAAGGCTATTTGTTAATACCTATCATTAAATTAAAAGGCTTCAGATATTCAGATAGTTTGAAAAAAATTAAAACTTTTTTATGATAGACATGAGAGCAGGTACAGCTTCCTATGTAAAATTAGAAAACCTAAACCTTTTTTTGAAACTTCAGTATGTCAGTGTGATATTTCAAAGGGGCAGATGATTTTGGGTTAGCGATAAAGCCTGCGATGTGTTTGACAGTATAGACTATAGATATCATGGAGGTTCCCCTTGGGTCAACTTGAGTCTATTCTATAGCTCTGTATTTCAAAAGACTTTATTTTTCATCTTTATTTTTACTTAATGAAAGTTTTTATTTTCTCATTTTCTAATTTTGCACAAATTTACTTTCTGGTCTATCTCCTGCCTTTACTTTGCTTTTTTACCGAAGTGCCTACCTTACTTAGATGAATATTAGATACTTCGATGAAACAAGGGAGACTACTACTTTTTGTGTATCGGAAATAGAAATCGGCGACGAAAGATCAGAGTTTTAAATTTTCCCATGTGTGTGTCTATTTATTATTAAATTAGTACTTTCGATATATATTTGAGTTCCGTTTTCGGCCTTATAATTAGGTAGACATCTTGGCCTACATTTTAATCAATTTCTTTTTCATTTACAAACAGTCAGCTTTGAGAAAATCCTTGGTAAATATAAGGCACCTTTCATCATTAAAATTAGGTTGAAGTAAAAGATTTGTCACCACCAAATTTTTTTTGCATCTGCGGAATGTATCGATCTACATGTATGCCAATTTTCACAGCGATACGTGTCTTATGATAGACGCCATGTTTCTACGCGTTCCCTGCAGGTCATGCAGTTCGCTCAACCTAATTTCGCCATGGGGTGGGCCACGCCCCCTTTTTAATGGCGGAAGTTGCCAATACTTAGGAAATATTAATTTATTACCACTTTTTACATCAAAATATCTGATAACTTGTGTTTCAGAATGCATTTTGAAGACATTTAAACTGGAATGTTTTAATTTGAGCTTTAACAACCCGGTAGAGTCCATATTATAAATGATAAGAATTTACGGTGTGCAACACGTTGTCATTGGCAACCATTCACAGCCACTTGCATAATGGCTGTATCGTAGTACTACCTCAGAGTTTCATTCATAAGAGTTTGCTGTGTGCAAAAACTACTATACCATTGGTCAGGGAAAGCTTTAATTAATTATTCATGTGCCAAAGTTGAAAGTTTAAACTAAGTCGACCCTAAACAGTATTTTAGTGATAAGGCGATGCGTTGCCTTATATAAAGTATATAGTCATTGCGCATGACGCGATCAGCGGAATGAGGTCAAAAGATGTTGAGGTTTCGTCCATAGTAAAAAAATACCAAACAAACTCACACTTTAAAAATTCATAGCTCAAAAAGTACTTAAGACTTAAGCTAAAAAGTTGATTCTGGTTTCATTTTTTGGATTTAAAATTTGCTCTAACTGTGTTATTAAAAAAATTATTTCAATTTTTTAAAATTTTGTATTCAAGTTCAAGTACCTATGAATATGACTTAAAATTCTTAAGACTTAAGATATTATTTTATTTTTCAAACATATAATTTTGATAATTTTAAATGTTAAAATTAAATTTCAACAGATAATAAGATAACATTAATATATATTATAAAACTATTTTATCACTGAACCTACTATACTATGACTATAAATAAACTATTCGCCCCAGACATGCTATTTATAGCATGACACATGACAAAATAAACGAAATAGGTCAAACATCTGCCGACTTGGCGTCAATTATTGTTCGGATTGACACGTCAACCATCTATTTTAAACTACTTAAAGGTGTAAATAAAATTTCCATACTCTAGTTTAACAATTTTAATAAATTAATTATAGTATATGCCAAACAAGAATATTCTAAAAACGAGATTTGTATTATTTACCGGCAAAGGGAACACGGGCCTTTTTCGTGAGCCTCCATCAAATGCCATGCCAGGCTGGAGTCTTTCAACTTTAAAGTGGACCGAAGTTTCCTCCAACGATCAAAAGAGCTTGCTAGATATATACGACGTGCATCTCGCCACTTGTAAGCTTCTTGACGTCGGTTTGTTCGCTCACGTTCTGATTTTGCAGGCCTACCTTTAGAAAATTTCTTTTGTATTATGTCAGTCCGCCGGATGGTGGCCATTTTGTCAGTGTCCTGCCAAGCTATTTGCAATGATAACCAGGATTCATTCGCCAGCAATGTTAAACGAAGTGACTGACATATAAAACGTCACCACACATGTTAAAAATTCCAGTAATTAAAATAAAAAAATAAATGTTTAAATATAAAATCATTTTTTTCTAAAATCAAGAATCTATTTTCTAGCATTTATTATAAAACGTTTCAGAAACTTTCATGTTGCTTTGTTTTTCTTGCACATCAGAGAATTATTTAAAATAAATAGCAATTACATACTGTTTGATGTTTTAATTATATATAATTATAAATAGTATCTTTTTCTTCAATATTTTGATATTTGAAAAAAATATTTAATCTATTTTATGCTTTTATTCCAAACTCAGCCAACAAAAGCAAGCCGGCATATTTTCTTTTTAATGAAATAGACTTTACGCATGCGCAAAGAGGCGTAAGCTGTCAAATGGCATGTGTCAGTAACGTCACTTGGAAGTTGAACAAGGAATAAACCTTTTATTTACAATTTACAAACAATTTATTTATTATGCACTCTTTTCTTTTTCTTTTTTAAATAAAAAAAGGCTAAGCTTTAAAATGTTGCATAATTTGAGCAAAAAGAAGTTAAATTTTGTAAATGAAAATGAAGAACAAAATAGAGCAAAGATTAAATATAGATCAAAACCATACAAACAGGCTGAAAGAAAAGGCTTAAATGCTTTATACTTTATAATGCATATTTGAAATGTCTACACCTCTTGCATCTCTCCTCTCTCAACCCGATAAAACCTCATAAAATCCACTAAAAAGCTGTAATATGCTAATTTCAAGCAAAAAGGCAGAAAGGATTTTTTTTAACAAAAACATAGTAGATCTAATTATTGTAAGAAAAGATACATTATATTTTCTTTAAAAAAATAATCTAGGTTAATTTCGTACATTTCAAAAGCAATCATTCTTTTATTTTAAAAAAATAAGAATTTACGTTTTAAAAATAATTTTAAAAGGGATAGTTAAATAACATAAAGTAATTAACGTGTAAATAAAGAAATAAAAAGGTTTGAGTTACCCAGTTACCAGCCCGTGGGACGTCACCTTAAATGTTTGAACTTATTTGGTTGCAATGGGATTTGTTGTTGGTCGTCTGCTGATACTTTAAGAGTTAGCGTCTTAATTTAAAGGATGAAAATAATGGGGTTCAGAAGGTTAAGGGGGCGCATAAAATGAAGCTTGTCCTCTGGCGCCAAACACTTTAACTACACCTCTACCAGTAGCGTAGAAAAGGAGTGGATTAGTTCGTCTGCCAAAGTGTCACTTTTTCTTTAAATAAAGAGGTGGAGTCTGTATCGTCAAAAGGAGCACGGCAAAAGTCTTGGCACGCACAGGGCTGCACTGAGACTAGCTTCGCCACTAACTGGCAATGAGGGACAGCTATGTCATTTTTATCGGGAAGCATAGCAGCTGATGGCTCTTTGGTGGCAAAGAGGGATGTCTGGGGAGCCTCTCCCCAAAGAAATTTTTGATTATTTACAAATCGAAAGGTGCATTTTAGAGAATTTTTAAAATGCAGTATTTCTATTAGAATATTTAATCGGGGAAGGAATTTTTCAAAGTCCAAGGGAGGCATTATGGCATTATATTGTTGCATTAACTGAATTCAATAGACAAGAAAAGTTCCAAACTTCAATGCCCAAACTACAGAGGAATTTCCCTATTAAATGTTACATACAAAATACTGACAAATACTAAATGCCAAAAGACTACAACGGTACACTGAAGAAATACTAGGTGATTACCAATGTTGATTCAGACAAAACAGATCAACGACTGATCAGATTTTCACCATCAGATGCCTATTAGAGAAATATTATGAATATAATATCCCAGTACATCAGCTCTATGTGGACTATAAAATGGCATGTGACAGCATTAAAAGAAAATATCTATACGAGACTCTGCAGGAGTTTGCATACCCAACAAATGGCAGGACTGAGGCATGTAAAAATTCAACAATTCAAAAAAGCAAAGTCAAGGTTCATGGAGAACATTGTAGGGAATTTCAGATTAGACGAGGCCTAAGACAGAGAGACTCACTGTCTTTTATGCTATTTAAGTTTAAGACGCATACATATTGACACCCGATGAACAATAACAGGATATTTTCTGAGGGAGATCCAAGATCCACAACCAATGGGGACTCTCTACAATCAACCCCTTCAGTATCTTTCATATGCTGATGACATAACACTGTTAGGGAAAAGTAGTAAAGACATATCAAAAGCCTTTATTGAATTAGAAGAGGCATCACTACAAAACTATTTATAAAAATTTAATCAGACCAGTTGTAACATAAGCAAGTGACCCTAACAAAAAACAAAAACAAAACAAGGGGGAAAAAAACGACAGAAAACCTATTAAATGGGAGAGAAAAGTTCTCCGGAAAATATATGGACCAACAAAGGATGAATATGAATGGAGAATACGAACCAACCATGAATTTAGCAGTCTATATCAGGATCCGACGCTAGTAGGAGAAATAAAAAGGGTAGATTACACTGGCCATGACACTTAGAAAGAATGCCAAATGACACAGGAGTGAAGAGGGTACATCATCAAAACCCCAGAGGAAAACGGCTCAGAGGCAGACCTAGGCTTAGATGGATGATGTGGAAAAAGATCTACAGCAGCTGGGAATCCAAGCATGGAAAAGAAAAGCATTAGTAAGGTCTGTGTGGAAAGAAGTAGTGGGGCAGGCCAACGCTCAACATGGGCTGTAACTATACACAGGGATGGATGGATGATTAGCTGGATTCACACGGGCGTGACCGAGAGCAATCATGTGGAACAAGCTTAGATTCAACCCCGTACTGTCACATTGGTCGGCACGAGGGAAAGGGGAGCATAAATTGATGGTGCCGGAGATTCTTGAGCAAGAGCGGGTGGAAGTGGTCACCTTAGAAATGTTGTCGCATAATTGAATTTGGTGTTTCTTTCATACCACATGAAAGGGAGAATTTCAGACTTTCGGGCGGGAAGTGCCAAAATAAGTCATAATAACGACCAGGGACATCTCTAGCTCAGGGCCGACCTTTAGGGTGTGCGACCTGTGCCCTGTAAATATTTAAATTCCCTTCGTTTATTATAAGTGAAATGTGAACCTCGGGTCCGGGGTCGAGAAACGGTATTCTAACTTTTCGTACAATTGCTTTTCATACAATGAGTTTTCATACAATGAAAGCTGCATTCTTAATTTGGATACAAGGCGCCAAACGGGTGCTTCACACAGGGCGAAAGTTTACCTAAGGCTTAACTTTGGCACCCCTTATAAGTATAATCATTTAAGGAGAAAAAAACTATTTGTTCGGTAATGAGTTTATTACCTATGTTATTGTGTTTTTTTTAAACAAACAATAAACAAAAACATATGTAATAAACTCATTACCGAATAACTAGCTTTTTCCTTTAACGAGTACACTTATTATAAGGGGCACCAAAGTTAAGCTTGCGCAGGGCGCCATCAACCGTCGGGCCGGCCCTGGCCCAACATGAAATAAATTCTCTCCAGTTGTGGTAACCTTAAGGGTATGCTTTTTGCCCTAGCTTTAATATTTAATATTAATTTGTTGTCCTCTGAATTTTTCTTGGGATAAATTCAATATGCAAGAATGCATTTTAGCACAGACCCGAATTGAGTTGTGCTGCATTCTTTAACTAGAGAGCAGCGAAAGAGATGCTAGTTAAAAATGCACGCGCCACCTGACCCAGAGCAGTCGTTTGGGCGCCGCAACCCCTACGACTGTAGTGGGCCTCGGATATTTTAGGGCTTAAAGATGTGCTGTGAAGACTTTTTTTTTTTTATTATCAACTTTGAATGTATGTGGTTTTGGGGGAAAGGGGTGGGGGGGGGGATCCAAAACCTAAAAGTGTTAGGGGCCACCAATTTTTGGAACAGTTCGATATTTATAATCTAATATTGTGATCCTCTAACAAGATTAGCTTTAAATAATAATAATAATNTGGGCGCCGCAACCCCTACGACTGTAGTGGGCCTCGGATATTTTAGGGCTTAAAGATGTGCTGGGAAGACTTTTTTTTTTTTATTATCAACTTTGAATGTATGTGGTTTTGGGGGAAAGGGGTGGGGGGGGGGATACAAAACCTAAAAGTGTTAGGGGCCACCAATTTTTGGAACAGTTCGATATTTATAATCTAATATTGTGATCCTCTAACAAGATTAGCTTTAAATAATAATAATAATAATACACTGAGCCTAAAGATATATCATATGTTACAATAAATGTAATAACTAGTTAAACTTAAAGGCGCCAGTCACTATTTAAAAACAAAATTATATACAAGAAACTTTAGTCGGTTTTTTACAAAATATATTTTCGCTTTATTGTCGTCAATATTTTTCTCGGGGGTTGGGGGGGGGGGGGCGATACCTGAAAGAAACACTGTTCTCAAATTATGTATACGGGATTCCAGGGAAATCTTTTGTTTATACAGATCGGGTGGATCTCTAGATGCGATAGTCAACATTGAAATGGTCTACGAGGCAGTCAGTCGCACAAAGATTTAAATCTTCATACAATGCCTCAGCTTTTCCGTAATTCTAGTTCGGTTTTTTACAAAATATATTTTCGCTTTATTGTCGTCAATATTTTTCTCGGGGGTTGGGGGGGGGGGGCGTTACCTGAAAGAAACACTGTTCTCAAATTATGTATACGGGATTCCAGGGAAATCTTTTGTTTATACAGATCGTGTGGATCTCTAGATGCGATAGTCAACATTGAAATGGTCTACGAGGCAGTCAGTCGCACAAAGACTTCAATCTTCGTACAATGCCTCAGCTTTTCCGTAATTCTAGGCTACTTGACTTAATTTTTGTCACCGCAGCTTAATAAATGAAATGTGATTTCTTCAACGTTTTGTCTTTAAAAACATTATAATTACTGTGGCTGGTGTATATTTATTTATTTATTTAGGCATTTTTATATAGCGCTTACCTTAAAGCTCTAAGCGCTTTACAATTATTAAAAACATGTAACCTATTTAAACTGCTAAAGTAAAATAAAAATGAAAACCATAGACACTAGAATAGTAACTACTATATTAAAAATGACTATAGAAACAGTAGCTTAAACAACATTAATTGCCTCTTTAAAAATTTTTTTGAAGTATAATTTATTATTATTTTTAAATGTTACTTTTTCCTGAAAATTTACCTTACCTCCCTTTGGTAATATGGAATGTTAAGAAGAATTGTTGTATTAATCCCAGAAAACCAAACATTTCTTGTGATGATTCTTTTCTAAGCGTTCACCTGGTGAACATTGCACGAGAAATCTTAAAATGTTACGTGAAAAAAATAATTAAAATATATCTATAACAAAATAAAGCGCCACATCCACACACAAGATGAAATTGCGAGTGGAGAGAAAGTCTGTTAAAACGTTTGTTGGTGAAGCCTCATTGTATTCGAAAAGCAGATGGCATTGAACATTGTTGATTTTATTCAGAGCTTCAATGTTGCGATCATCTAAAATTAATAATTTACATTAACTTTAAAATTGGAAGAACACAAAGGCTTTAAATTGGGTAGCTACTAATTTATTACTAACGGCAATGAGTAATTCAAAAAGTACGATAGCGAAGGCATGTGAGCGCTTATGTCTAGGACATAAATATGGTTTGTGGCATTTAAAATGAATTAATGTAATGTGTCAAATCTTTTGTGTATTAACTCCTTAAGCAGTTATTTAATTTTTGTAACGCTGGTAGTCTCCCTAAAAATATTTTTTTTAAAGGGAAGAGAATTGAGTGGGGTAAAACTTCGATACAGGATATAACGTTTTTATTTCCCTTGCTTATAAATATAATAATTCAAAACATACATAACATTTCCATAACTAAACTAAGATTTTATTTTATTCTTTAAAATTTTCCCATAATGGATTAAGATGTAGTATTGTTAGAAGACTGTGACGCGAAACAACGAAGTCATCCACAAGCTGAATGTAAAATGGCCACCACAGTTTTTGCGTCATTTTTCGATATGCGCAAAAGATGCACGAGACTGAGTTTCACGGTAGGTCTACCTGTAACACCTGTAACACCTGAGGCAATTTCGACCTCAAATTAATACTTTTAAAATTAAATGAATAAAGATTTTTCAAAATTAGAAAATTTAAGATTTTATTAAAAAAATAATATTAATAATAATCGTGACGTTACAACAATTTGACCCCCCCTCCCCCCTGTCACACATTCTTGCTCCCCCCCCCCTTTTTTTTCCCCCCTGAGCGTGACGTAATTTTCGAACGACCCCTAACCAGCTGGGGGGGGGGGCTCTTTGGGCTTGGGAGTTTTTACATGATAGGACTATAATATAAATATTGTCTATGTCGACTATGTTCATGTGTGTAAAGAAAGGACAATTTTGAAAGTTCGCACAGAGAAACTAATAAGGGCCAATTAAATATGTGTGATCATTAAAATAAAAATTCAAATAGTCAAATTTTTTTCCCGTATAAATTTAAAGAATGGACAATTTGTCATTGTTAAGGTTGACATTGTCGTGGGCCTTTTTTTTTTTATTAGAGTTCCCAACTTACCAACTTATTTCTCTGTCACTCGCCGACATAAAAAAAGGAACATAATTAACTACATTACATTTTAAATTGTAGATAAGAAATCCATATTTAAATAATTATAAAATTAAATTTCTGTTTGCCAATTTCATTGGCTACGATTGTAGGCCAACTAATTGCCTTAGATATCGAATTCCAATAAATATATTTATAATATTCTAGTTCGTTGTCGCCTGATTTAGGAAAATGTTTACGCACTCAACATATGTAATCCTCGGTAGTATAGTGGTAAGTATCCCCGCCTGTCACGCGGGAGACCGGGGTTCGATTCCCCGCCGGGGAGATACATTTTTGAATCTCAGCATTTACTCCTGGAGGTAACGGATTCTCTTTGCTAGAATCATATTATGGTATAATCCATAATAACATCTAGAAAATTCTTTTACATTTAATATTTAATTAAAAATTTTTTAACCTTTCTCGAGAAAAAAAATCTTTTAAAAAAGTTTTTAAAAAAGACTTTCTATCGAAGAGGAGGTACAACGCACTAAAAAAGTAGATACTACTTATTTTTTTTTTTAAATTAATAATTTCTGCACAGACTTTCTTTGCGTAATGCATTTTACGAAATTTTACATTATTTGCTAGTATTAAAATTGCAATCTTTAAATGATCGCTCATATTTTTGTTAAAACATCGAATCCTTACAACATCCTGGTTTAAGTGACTTGACTCTTTATCTAGGCATACAACTTGAAAAAGTAGACCTGAGCTCACCCACCCGCTCACTCAACCGCGAAGCAGACGCGTTTATCCACAATGATTTTAGCGACATTGTCAATCCGCCTCCGTCGACCGATGATTCTTTTCTAAGCGATCACCAGATTAACATTGCACGAGAAATCTTAAAATGTTACGTGAAGAAAAAAAATTTTATCTATAACAAAGTAAAGCGCCACATCCACACACAAGATGAAATTGCGAGTGGAGAGAAAGTCTGTTAAAACGTTTGTTGGTGAAGCCTCATTGTATTCGAAAAGCAGATGGCATTGAACATTGTTGATTTTATTCAGAGCTTCAATGTTGCGATCATCTAAAATTAATAATTTACATTAACTTTAAAATTGGAAGAACACAAAGGCTTTAAATTGGGTAGCTACTAATTTATTACTAACGGCAATGAGTAATTCAAAAAGTACGATAGCGAAGGCATGTGAGCGCTTATGTCTAGGACATAAATATGGTTTGTGGCCTTTAAAATGAATTAATGTAATGTGTCAAATCTTTTGTGTATTGACTCCTTAAGCAGTTATTTAATTTTTGTAACGCTGGTAGTCTCCCTAGAAATATTTTTTTTTAAAGGGAAGAGAATTGAGTGGGGTAAAACTTCGATACAGGATATAACGTTTTTATTTCCCTTGCTTCTGCTTCTTTTCTTTTTCCTCATTATTTAGCGCCAGGTCACACGATCAAATTAGCTTGAAATTTCTCGTCAAATTTCTGTACGAACGCACTATTTTGTCTGTGGTTTCTTTTTTTTTTTTGTGTGTGGACAACAATGGGAATTCGACCAAATAGTAATTTGAAAGTTGTGACAAGGCTACATACAAAAATTGCATCAAATGTGTGGTCGAAAATTTGATCGTGTTAACTGCCGCTTAGTTAGGATGAAATAAATTACTGATGATTTCCCTTGCCGCTGAAGCTAAGACAATTGAAAATGAAACGAAAATAATCCGAACGTTAATCTTTTTAAGCAGTTATGTCACGGTAAAAAGGCCTGAGGTGGCTCGATTGAGATGCGGCTCGATTGAGATGCGGCAGAATTTAAAAGAAATCATTGAAATCCCAACATTATAATGGGTCGTCCATTAATTATGTCACCAAAATAGGAGGAGGGGGGGTTGGAAATGTTTGACAATAGTTGAAAAGGGGATAGTTTAGATTAGTTGACGTCATCAATCATGTTTTATCTATTAAAACTTTAATCTTAAAAATCGTCTGGTTATTACATTATTTTAAACAATTTAATGATTATAAATTAAAATAGTTATATGTTTTTTCCTACTCTTTTAACAACATAATATTTATTTAATTTGTGTCTGTCTGTGCACTGTTGATGTTAGGTCAGAATGTTAGCACACTTTGTGAGTGCAAGAGAAGTCAAAAGTTGGCCTCTCTTCGCCTGTAGATTTCGTTTGTCGCAAATGACTAGGGTGGTTTGGTTGCGATCATGTTGCAGGTATGGAACAAGGACAAGGTTCAACTGTCATGTGCAGTCAAGATAAATGGTACTGATAGAGTAGGAATACGATATTTTCAGAACTAGGGGAAAGTAAAGTGAGTAACAATAATAACATCGCTGCTTGAATGGATTTGCAAAATCTGTAAAATCTATTTTGCATCACAAGTCATGTTGAAATAGCAAGTTCAACAGCACCGACAATGCACAAGAAATTACCACCTACTCCTCAACAAAAAAGGATTCAACTAATGCAAGTAGCTGCCAGGAGACAGAGAGAACATATGGCAATTATTGCACACACTGACAATGCTTCTACTTCAAGATGTTGACTTGTCTGGTATATTAGCTCCGCAAGATGAAAACGATAAATCAGCTACTATGCTCATTGTTACGCTAGAGCAACTTCTAGCTACTCCCCGGGAAGATGATAGCAGCTATAAAATATGCTACAATTGTCAGCTATACTGACAATATGACAATAATCCTATTTCTACTTCCACAAACAGGGCTAGGGGATGGCGGAGTGGCCGTGCGGGCCCGTGCGTTGCCGTAGTATATTTATAATAGACCTAAGCATACCAATGGTTCCTAATCCAGTCAACACAATATTCGGAGTCATTAGATAGTCAAATGGTCTGAAGGTCAGTCTAGCGCCCATACTATCTCTTCGAGATGAATCTCGGGAAGACCTCTGGGCGCATGTTAAGCAGACGTTATATTATAATTAATTTTTTTTTTTTTTTTTTTTGGGGGGGGGGGGGGAGAGGGCTGGTATAAACAAGTTGACATAATTACTTACTGTTATTGAAAGCTTGACAGTTGTTGACAGGAGTGGGGAGGGGGTAAAAAATTGCTTTAAAATTGTTGACGTAATAAATGGACTATGTCATGGAATGTCATGGTCTAAGATACACACTCGTTAATGTACACATTCTGGTTACGGCTGTTTGCAAAAAATGCAACACACCACCGTTATTTTTTAAAATATTGTTTTATCCTTAATGCTAGAATGACTTGGCCAAATCAGCGAATTTACGAGATAATTTGAATGAAGCTTTTCATTATGACGACGCAATCAAAGTTTTGCTACCTTTAATATTATACTTTAAAAGGCTAATGTCTGGATAACGTAAAAGATCATATAAAGTAGTACGTCATCTGAGCTTAACCATAATTACCCTTTACCAGATTTTTCATTTCCACAAACCCACATATTTAACAATATATTTTTGGCCCAGGATCAGGATATAAATATTGTGTAGATAGTAGGCTCGTGGGCTCGGCCTTGAAAAATGAATGTATAATACCAAGTGTATTTTTGTAGAAAAGCTTTGTGCACGATTTGGATTGAAGTCTGCTTCCCTAAAACATTGAAATAGCTTGTCAATAAAAAATAAATTTAAAAAAAAACTGAAAAAACACCAAATGTCGTTATAACAGATGCAGTGTTTCTTTCAGGAATTTTGTTCCAGGTGGACACTGCAGTAATCAGCGCCAAAAATAAACGAAGGGCCTGCTCTGACTCCGCCCCAGCCCAACATCAACTAAATTTATTCCGGTTGTGACACCCTTTGGGGGGTACATTATTTTGTATAAAACTTCGCACCTGGATTCTATATTGTACAACTATATTTACCAAATAAAAGGAAAAGAATATCTTTGTCTCAATATATCATTTTTTTTAACTTAAATATATTTTTATTAACAAAGTTTAAAAAAAACAACAACACATTTCCACCTAAAACAGATACCCTGCACTGTTAAAATCATTTTAAATGTTGAACGCAACTTAAAAAAAAACAACAAGAATCAACTACGCTTTAGCTAAGTCAAAAGGAGATTTTAAAACTATTGTTTTGTAGATCGGTCTACAAATCTTTTATATTTATTTAAAACTGGTCATTTTTTTTTTTTTTGGACATCGTATATGACAATCTACAAAAGACATCATCCTCTATTTATTAATGTACTTGAAATAACCCTTAAACAGTAGCGGTGGCAATGCGTGCACGTCCGGTCTACTTAAGTTATTTCACAAAACATGTATTCCAGTAACGCACTTATTAAGAATCAAAATTGGTGCTGACTTATGGGCATTTTTTTTCTAGCACTTTTTGACCACAGCGTTAAAGCCATACATTATACATACATACTTAGAGAATTATTATTAGTGATATTAGTGATAATTCATAAGAGGGAAATTAAAACCGTATAAATTTCGCAATATTCAGTAGATTAAAACGTTCATTTCGAATTTAATCTATGAACGTTTCTTCAGATGTAGTAAAATCTACAACTTTTTAAAACAAATCCCTAGAATTCAGGTTCAGATTAACGATTGAAAAGGAATAATTTTTCTTTCTAAAACAGCTATATTATTTCCCTTAAATAAATGGAGCTGACATGATAATCCAAATTCTAGTTTACAAAAACATTGTGTCATAAAGCAGTCATTTTAAAAAAATAAATTATTATTTGGCTTTATTGGTGTACACATTTTTGCTTTGAGGGTGGTGAAAAAGGGGGGGGGGAGGACGCAGTTGATTTTCGGACCCCCCCCCCCCCCCCACCGAAAGCTACCTTAAAGTAGGAACATTGAATTGACGTCTTCTAAATTAGAGAAAGGTCTGCAAAATGTATTTGGACCCCACCCCCTCTAACCATCACCCCCCCCCCCCCTTCCCCACTTTCCGGTCCGGTGGCAAACTGCTACATCCACACCTTCTCGCTTTCCCTTCATAAGAAATATCAGTGTTATCTTTAAAAGAAGTTTCACTTGCGGCAAACTTCTATTAATCCCCTTCTGAACAGTCAGCGACAGGTTTAAGCAAACAGTTCTCGTCTCCTCAAACCTGATTCTTAGAAAAGCTGTCACATGATCCTTATCGCTGTCGGATATCTCCGAAGGAGAGTAGCAATGTTTATTTGGGAAAAAAAAACGAAAAAAAAAACTGTACCCGACATCATCATTTTCTTTTCTCTTTACGTTACCGGAGACGAAGAAACTAAACGCCGCCCGAAAAAGTTGCGCACTTTTTTCACCTGAAGTTAGTGGTCACCTACTACCAGTGGCGTAGTTAGAGTTGCGTGGGGCCCTGGTGCGAGATATGAAATAGGCCCCGGAAAATTTTATTGTGTTTTATAATTTTATATGCTCGGGGAACTTTTTGGCTTAGGGGCCCTGGTGTTGTGGCGCCACCTGCACCACTGTTTCATGGAAGGGGGGTACAGTGATTATTTCAGAAATTACATCCCCCACCGGGGGGGAGGGGCACTTCAAATTTTTTTTTGGGGGGGGGGGGCAGGGCCGGGGGATTTATTGTTGGAAATATTTTTGCTCTAGTGCCAGTGGATTTATTGTTGGACATATTTTTGCTCCGGGGGGGGGGGCACTTGGCTTCCCCCGAGGGGCAGTACCCCCTCCCCCCTTCGTAGAGATAGCTTAAAGAAACCCTAAAAGGGGGGGGGTAGTTGTTCAGGATCGTTGTTGCACTGTGATTTAGGGTTCAGCTCCCTTAGCGTTACACATTGAGATGTTGGAATGGTGTAAGCGAGGAACACAAATATTTGTTTCCTATTTATTAAATGCGGCGGCAACGTCATTTTATTGTATCCGTTCAATTTTTGAAAAGAAATTTCGTCCACGGAAAAATTGATGGAGGTAAATTTGGTCGAACAGCCATTTGATCAAACGGAAATTTGATCTGAAATTTGATCGAATGGAAGTTTGGTCAAACGGATATTTGGTAGAGCGGAGATTTGATTGAACGGAAGTTTGGTCTAACGGAAATTTGATTTATCAAAAGCCAAAATTTACGTACTTCATCATATACAATATGTTACTTCATTATATACTTCATTATATATTATACATACATGAATTAAATATATTTTGAAATACAGACTGACACTGAATGTCTAACAGTTGATGAAGGTCATTTTCACATTGTTCCTTCCAAAAATGAAAACACGCAATTAACATAATCAGACAATTACAATTCAAAGTATTGTATTGTGAAAATATTGTCCATTTTTTTTTACAATAGACTCTAGACCATCGTGGACCAGGAAGTTTCAAATAAAGAAATTCAATTAGAAAAAATCCATGCTCTTAAAAAAAGAATCAATCTAAAGCGACAATCTGTAATTTAAATTAGGAGGCTTTAAATTCCACATGTGAAGAAGGTCATTATTTTTATCACAGTGACATGAAATCGCTGTTTCAGCTTTGTATAAACAAATTTATTTATTATAAAAAAAACTTACTTAATTTTCACAATGTGGACGAACATTTGAATAACCTAGACTACACTCAGATGAATGAAAATACACTTTCTTAATTTCAACTCCCCCTATTAATAATTTCAATAATAGATTTTAAATTTTCTTTCACATGATTTTTTTCCAACTTGATATTTGTGTGTGTGTGTGTGGGGGTGGGTGCGTGTGTGTGTGTGCATGTGCGTGTGTGCGTGCGTGTGTGCGTGTGTGTGTGTGTGTATGTGTGTGTGTGTGTGTGAGATTTTTTAAAAGATGTAATAAAAAGACTTTTTGTCTCAGTACACATTTTTCAAGAGTGTGCTCATTTTTTTTAATGACAATTTTTAAGAAAAAGGGACAACCCGTGAAATGAATAAGTTTGTTTAAGTTCAATGTGTGACTGACTTTATGGGAGAGATTGGAAAGTTCTAACTTTAATTATTTTGGAAGATATAAGACATTTTAAAATTCATATTCAATCCAACACTGCACAGTCAAGTACAACGTATATCCTTAGGCACGGTTTAAAACGTCTATTTAACAATTTTAATTTGTATCTGTTAGAGATGGTAGGCACTTTACATGCCCCTAAATCTCAGACTTAAATCCTCTTCTTACTCTATGGCACATGTTCTTAACTAGAGATGCCTGCAACCCCAGGGGTTGTGACGTGCAGTGCCAGAGGGGCAGGCCTACTGGAAGACCCAAACATATTTTTAGTTAAAACACATTAAGTGAAAAATAATATATGATAAACTGAAAAAAATTGAGGTTGTTATTTAACCATGACTTCTACCTAAAACTTACTACTACAACTTCTAAGTAATCTTAATTAAAATTTAATCTTATTAATCTCAGGCTTTAACTTTAACCTACTAAGTCTCTAGACTCTAGAGTCTCGAGTCTAAGCGTAGCTGACTAAGTGACAGACAGTGACATGACATGACATTACACAGATTGCAGACTTGGCTATGCAGGTGTTTGATTTTGAATCGATTTGAATCGATGACTCTGTGTATTTAAAATCTTAAAAAATGTATTAATATGTGTTTCTTTATAAAGGTTAAATAAATATAGTCAAGTTGTTATGTAATCCTGGTGAATGTGTACTGATGTAGTGACACTTGGTTCGATGTCGGACATCTTGTTTCCAAGGAAACGTCCTACATGTTGCTAACATTTAGCAGTGAACAATAAACTCCCTTTTGACAGGGAAAAGTTAAAATAAATAATATTTTATCAAATTTTTTAAACTTATTATTATTTTTACACTTTATAGGCTATTAAAAATGGTTAATAATAGCGGAAGAAAAGCATAAAAATAAAATTAATTAAAAAGTTGGGATAAATGGAGTTTAACAATTTCTCACTTGAAACTCTTCTTGGCCGTATACTCAATGTATTGATCAATCTGGCTCTTGTGTATGAAGAGGGGCTTCGCAATGTTTCTGTGCCTGGTATTGAAGAAGATATTTCACTGGTTGCAAGAGGTACTCAGGGAGAGTATCAGGAACTGGGGGTTGGAAGCAGAGGCGTAGCGAGGGTGTTTGGCGCCCGGGGACAAGATTCGCGCCCGGGGACAAGATCCATTTTAAAGCGCCCCCTTTTCTTTTTTTTCAACTCTCAAACCCATTATTTTTACCAATAATATAATATCAAAGCACATTTTTGCGCCTCTAACTAGCTGGCGCCTGGGGAAATCTGCCCCCCTCCTCTAGCTACGCCTCTGTTTGGAAGGCAGGAGGCAACAGACGTCAAGGATGTCAAGTGTTTTGGAAGCTTGTTCCAGACCCCGAGTGTTTTTGGCAGGAATGAGCTGTTCCTGTTCTTGCTGCTATGAGCCGGAACTGCGTGTTACGGCCTCATCGCTGTCTAGTAGGGGGCAGGGAAGAGTTTCTATGTAATACCGGAGCAGTAGATCAGCCCATATTTTTGTCTTGTACATCACGGAGATCCTGGACCATCTTCGTCGGTCCTCCAACACTGACCAGCCCAGTGTTTCCAGCATGCTGCCAACTCTGAGCCTGTTTTGGTGAATATACACAATTAAGAAAAAAAAAATTATACGGCTAAATATCTGATAGAGCAATCCAGAATTTACAATCAATGTCTTGTTAAGCACGGCCGCTTAACAATTTTAAAAATAAAACATAAATAGAACAACTCTGTTCTCATAGATAAGTGGTTGAAAATTGTAGCAGGACTGCAATCGTTTTAAATTCCAAGATAATATTCCTGGTCAAATACCCAGAAAACATCTAATGAAACTTCGGTGAACTCTAAATTGAGTGTCCCGTCATTCCTCTATTCCGGAAATTCTTCATGGACCCGGAGGGAGAGCTCATTAGTAGAAGTCTGGCACACATAGCAAAAGGATACAGTTGTACTGCTCCGTATTTTAACACATACAAGTTTTTCCTCAAATTGTTTCTGCAGCAATGTTAGACGCTGTTGTAGCAATTTTAGATGTTGGTGTAGGAATGTTAGATGTTGTTGTAGCAATGTTAGATGTTGTTGTAGCAATGTTAGATGTTGCTGTAGCGATGTTACATGTTGTTTGTAGCTATGTTAGGTGTTGCTGTAGCGATGTTAGATGTTGTTGTAGCTTTGTTAGGTGTTGCTGTAGCGATGTTAGCCTCAACAATCAAAGGTATTTTAAAAGTATTTAATTACTATGTGTTTTATAATGAAGCAGTAAAATGTAAAAAAAAAATAATAATTGTAAATGAAAGCATTTTTTAATTTTTTAATCTAAGTGTATTATTAAAAAAAATTATTATTTTTTGTCATTTCCCTTCAAAATATCTCAAGGAATTATAATCTACTGTAACATTTATTTTCGATGTTTTTGCCTTTACACTTTTATAAAATTTATTTTTAAATGTATCCTTGTCGCAGGTCACTCTGCTTTTATAATATGGGTTACGACTTGAGAAAGAAAAAGAAAAACGGTTGAGAATCTGTGGCTGACAGTTTAATGTCATAAATAGCCCCTATTAATTTTACGATTTTCCCAGAATTATAAGCCAATCAACAAACGGGAAGCTAGAAAACACATGCTGACCTAAAGTTATAGAGTTTACCTTGTAGGCTTTTCGAAATCTGGACATTCCATCGTTTGACTTCCTGTTTCTGGGAAACCTTGCTTATCTATCGTGAAGGCAACCGTAGGCTCCTTTTCTTGTTTCAGTTTGTTGGAGGAGAAAACAAGATTTATCTGCATAATGCGCAGGGAAAAAGGGCCATGAGTCATGCATTTTATTTTTAAATTTGACAAACTGAAATCCCAAGATTTAGAGAAGGTCACAAGACACATGTTTAAATCTGTACACATTTGAAGGTGGGGAAAAAAGTAACTGCAAGTTATTGAAAGGTCTCACAGAGTTTCAGCTTTAAGTCATTGCTTTCAGTCATACAATTTTTGCTATACGTTGCAAAAACGTCAGCTTTGAATAACTTAATTTCACCTGTCAGCTTACGTTACACTAAATAGTCAGTAGGCTACCGAACGGGGCGTCGTCCGGGCGCTTCAACCCGTGAGGCTGCCCTCTGATACTCTAAAAGGCTTTTAAAAAAATGGTGATTTGGAAAATAGCTAAACAAGTAATGCCGGTTGCACAAAACCGAAAAAGAAGGCCGAGGAGGGAAAGCAGAAGTCGTTCGACGGCCCTGGCTACGAAGTATTTTAGCGGTACGCTGTGGTGTTGTTATGTCCCAAGAATTATCTCCGCATGGCACAATGTGACGTCTTTGGCATAAGTCACTATTCAAATTCATCTCATTTAAATCTTCCAATCATCGATCGATGTTTCGTTAAGCATAACTAATGAAAATTTTTAAAAAAGCAAGTAGTGGGATTTATGTAAATCAAAAAAAAAAAAAAAAAAAGTTTTCCCTTAAAGCTGTTTTCATCTTCTTGGCAAGACTATTATTTAAAACTAGATATAGCCCGCCAAACATTGGCGACAGCAATACGTGAACTTCCCATCTACTAAAGTTACTCGACAAAAACGAAAACTCAAGTTACGGACATTGAAGAATGCAAATTTTGCTACACCTCTCCCCCGCCCCATTTTTTTTTTAATGATACGTCACTGCACACTTTTTTATTTCACGCCCATGAACTATATAAATATAGCCGACCTGCGCCTTAGCATACATAGCGAGCTTGGCTTGCAAGCGAGTGTGGTGCAGGAGAGGGGTGCTGTAGCTCCACCGCAGTGCGCATGTCTCGAGACCAACGATGGACAGGCAAGGGAAGGGACGGGAGGGTTTGCCTTCGTCTTGCTTGCTCTGGCGTATCTTCTATACATAGCCTGCGTGGTCGTCGTCTTCTTGTTTGGCCTACTTCTGGCGAATTATATATAGATAGATTATTGGATGGTTAATTTGCTTGTTTTTTTTTTTTCAACTTGTTTTTTCGCGTGTCTTTAGAAGTTTCTTTAAACAATGTTACGCCCACCCTATAAACAGTGAGTTCAAATGAGGCTCCCAATTTTCATTAGCATGATCTTTCCGAACCATCATTTATTTTCAAGTGAAACAAATATAGAGGATGCATGCAACTTCAGACAGATCTGTTCATGTGATCGTAGGGATGAAGGGATAAAGAACAAACAATAACGTTGCATTAGCTTTGTGCTTAAAACATTTAATAGGATAGTTTCTTTAAAAAACAAGAATAATATAAAAAAAATATAGGTGCCGTCATGATAAATATGATTCCTTGTTTATTATGACATATGAAATACTGATTAAGGGAACTTGTATTATATGTGGTCCACTGCGCGCAGTATGTAGAAATATTTGTTACGCTTATCTCAAGAAACTGCGCAAGCTAAAAAAAAAAATTACGCTTGTTATCTTTGATGAGCTTTGCAGTTAAACACGGACATAAATTACATTAGTCTAACTATTGTAATACTAGAGCTTAACCGAAATCCAGTTCTTCTTTTTACCCAGGGCCCGGGTATTTAGAGAAATAAACCTTGAGTTCAAATCAGTGGTAACAACAACAACAACAACAACAACAAAAACAAAAAAAAATGAGTTAGCTTTTCATTTTCTATAAGCAATAGTTCTAGAGACAGTCCTCCACCCTACCTGCCAGCCTTTAAACAATAGGCCCAGGGAAAGTCCTACACCATATCTGCCCGTATTTAAACTATAGGCCTGAAGGCAGTCCTACACTCTGCCTGCCAGTCTTTAAACAATAGGCCCAGGAAAAGTCCTACACCATACCTGCCTGTATTTAAACTATAGGCCTAAAGGCAGTCCTCCACACTACCTGCCAGCCTTTAAACAATAGGCCTAGGGAAAGTCCTACACCATACCTGCCTGTTTTTAACTATAGGCCTGAAGGCAGTCCTCCACCCTGCCTGCCAGTCTTTAAAAAATAGGCCCAGGGAAAGTCCTACACCATACCTGCCTGTATTTAAACTATAGGCCTAAAGGCAGTCCTACACTCTACCTGCCGGTCTTTGAACTATAGACCTACAGAGAGTCCTACACCATACCTGCCTGTATTTAAACAATATTCCTTCAGTCCATCCTACAGACAGTCCTGCACCCTACCTGCCTGTATTTAAACAATAGTCCTTCAGTCCATCCTACAGACAGTCCTACACCATACCCGTGGATCTTTATTGGTTAATATAGTAGTCACCTACAAAAAAATAAAATAAATTAAACTTATTCACCTGAGTTCAACCGTTACGCATGACGCGCTCTGCGTGCCAGTTTGTTTTTTCCTCTCCTCACCCACTGTTCTTAATCTAAAACATGTTGAGTAGGGAAAGGACCGGTTGTGAAAAGGAAGCAGGACACACCAGAAGCATGATGTAGATAAGAGATCAATGAGAGATTATTTATTGTTGCAGGTATGTTCCAAAAATTCGTAAAACTATTTAAAGTGTATGTTAAAAAAAAAAAAAGAAAAAAAAAAAAAAAAAAAAAAGAAAGAAATAAAAAAAATAAAAGAAAAAAAAAGAAAGACATTAAATAAATCCCAAACCATGAGGCTACCACGAGCTTAGCAGCAGCTTTACGTAAGGGTTTTAAGCTGCATGACCCCCGTCACACCTTTGTGTGCGTGGGGGGGGGGGGGGGTTGATAAAATAATATTTGCATGCAGTGTTTTGGTCTTTTGTGAAGAAATCTTCCTGGTCAACATCCGGCATGAAACAGTATGTTTTCTGACTACCTACATGCACATTTTATAGAGTGGTTCTCAAGCATATGTGCCATACCCAAGATATAATTTCAGACCAACCAAAGAAAAATCATAAATGTATCACGATCATATTACTTAGGAAGATTAAATGCCTAGACTCCGTCAAACGCTGTAATAAAATGAGGTATTTTAAATTTTTAAATTAAAACTTTATTGTTGTCCCCCTTTAAAGTGTGGTCCCCGTTATAAATATTCAGTTACACTGAAGACAACGAGCTTCACTTCCTTGTTAGATTAAGTTAGCAAAAAAATTCAATAACAAGCTATGACACACCCCCCCCCCCCACTCTCAATAAATTCAAAAGCTATTAAGATAATAATGAGCAAGATTTTTTTGGTGCTGCTTTTTAAATTAATATATATATATATATATATATAAATATATATGTATATATATTTGTGATTGTGTGTGTGTGTGTGTGGGGGGGTGTAGGAGGCTGGTTAGAGAGGGTCATTTTTAAAATAGGGCCATCTATGAAAAGATTGGGTGAGGCACGTGCATTAATTTCATCAACCATGATACACGCTACTGCACATGTTGTCACGGCCACGTTAAAGCTGGCAAAATACCAGTGTGACTTGACAGGCATGTCAGCTGCCACAGACACAGCAGTGTCAAGAAAGCCAGTGAAGACAACAGGCGTGGTGCTTGGCAGTGTTAGAAAAAACAATCAGTATATATTTATATATATATGGAATCCTTAAGTCTTCGCAAGACGATGGAGTAGCTTTGTATAGGACTATACTTCGACGAGTGGCGCATTAGGCCAATACTGGAATGACAATCTCGACTGCATTCCTCGCAGGAGAATATTGATTCCTGCTTAGATTTGGCCTTCCGTGTTGGTGTTTTTGTTGTTGCACGGGCTTCATTTCGCGCATCTTCTGCCTTCATGACTCCGTCATACACTTCGATTCGCCAGCTGGAACATTGTTCGGCAATGATCTCCCATTTGTTTGATTTCAATTTTAGCTTCTCTCATGCTCCTTTTGCAAACGTACATAAATCTCAGGCGAGGCCGTTGAATAAGTCTTGTCCCTTCTGCGGCAGCATCTTTGGGATACTGCCTTTCCCCTCCATTCATCTTACATGACCTAGCCAGCGGAGGCACCTCTTGCTAAGAGCGGAGAATATGCTAAACATTATATATATATA
>CAXITT010000583.1:67532-81384 GCA_964033795.1 Lymnaea stagnalis | reverse complement strand
GGTGGTGCTTGTGGGTAATAGGGCCGTTCTGGTGGGTAATAGGGCCGTGCTGATGGGTAATAGGGCCGTGCTAATGGGTAATAGGGCCGTGCTGATGGGTAATAGGGCCGTTCTGGTGGTTAATAGGGCCATGCTGATGGGTATAGGACAGTGCTGATGGATAGGAAAAGCGGCCCCCTTGAAGAAGCAGGAAAATGGCGTCCATCAAACTATAGAGAAAAAAGTGAAGCATCGGGTGAACCAGTGAAATAAACGATTTTGGCGCCCCTTTGTTGGCGTCCCTTTTCTTGATGAAGTACATAGCATTTTATATTTTAATTCACAATAGAGGTCACATCTATAGACGATTTTTGGCGCTTTCTGATATTCGTGCCCTTGTAGTTAACTGTAGGGGGTGAATGCCCTTTCACCCCTTGTTTTTGCACGGCCCTGGATGGGGACCTAGAAAAATCTAGCATCTAAGAGAGCATCCCATGACATTAAGATGAATACTTCATGAAGAGCCTGTAACAATACGTTTAAGTTAGCATCATAAACTAACTTTTAAAACTTTATCTTCATATCTGAAAGTGGTGGACATATGATTTAGTGTCCACCATCGCTGGCAATACTTCGACTTTGGGGGAGAAAAAAATCAAATTTAAAAGCTGTTTTTTTTTTATTGATAATTTTTTTTTTTGGAGGGGGGGTGGGTGTAGTTTGGGGGATTATTTTCCATAGAGAGTAAAATGGGACCTAAAATCAAATAATATCGTATGATACTCATAGACCACCAAACATTGGCGACAGCAATGCAGGAACTTCCCATCTACTGAAGTTCCTAGACAAAACATGAACTCAAGTAATGCACATTTTAGAATCCGAATGTTTGCTAACTCCCTTCACCCCCCCCCCACCCCACGATGCGTCACTGCACACTTTTTATTTTACGCCCATGAATTTATTAAATATTCTAATGTCCCAACCACTTTTAAACCGAATACTTTTTACATCTTATTTAAATTGGGACGATTTCATTTTCCGAAAAGAAGAGAAAATATTACGCGCCAAAGGCAGTAGCTTTATTTAAAAAAAAAAAATTCATTTATCAAAGTTAACGGGAATTATATTTTACGCGCTATCCGGAAATGGAAGCAGCCTCACCACAAGAAAAATACATATATAAGAAGATTGTATCTTAGTAAAAACTACAGTAAAAAAAACCAAAACAATAATAATAATAATTTGCGTTGACGCCGTTCCTCAATGAAAGAAACACTAGTCTATTTGTGAAAAGCTCATCCCTTCGTGTCCCTTTTCCAACAGCTCATGAAGAAACAGAAGTGTGTTAAGCCACTGGACTTGGGCGATGTAAGGCAGATTGGAGTGGATCTACTTTCACCCTGCTACGTCCCCTACACTATCAGTTTCTAGAAGTTTTACTCCTCTACACTACAAATATAAACTGTAAATGGAAGGTAGGACTGTATCTTAGCCGTGCCTATCAGCTGAAATAAGCCAAAAGGGATTTAAGTTGTTCACTAGGACAACAATCAACACAACTGCGCTTTGAAACGTCCCGATGTGGCGCCACACAGCATAGGTCAAGGGGGGCGAGGGGTGGGTGTGGGTGACACCCCCCACCCCATCAACCACCCCTCGCCATGAAATCCCTGAAATACTACCAAGTACTGGGAATAAATACAAAATTCAACACAACAAAAAGTGACCTAAATAAATTAATTTGGCTTTTTGAAACTGGCTGACAATGTTAAGACAATGTGATTCTGTGAGCCATCTTGTTTTTTTTTTTTTACGACATAACTTATTATCCAAATGAGACACTGACCGCCACTGACACAATGACCCTGCCTAACTTCCCCATCCAACCCCATCTTCACACACACACATTAGAAAAAATCCTGCGGGCGCGCTTGTCACATATTCAACCCACACACAAACGTCTGCCTTTAATACAACATACTGCTCCATCGACGTCTGGCTGTAATGCAACATACTGCTCCATCAACGTCTGGCTGTAATGCAACATACTGCTCCATCAACGTCTGGCTGTAATGCAACATACTGCTCCATCAACGTCTGGCTATAATGCAACATACTGCTCCATCAACGTCTGGCTGTAATGCAACATACTGCTCCATCAACGTCTGGCTATAATACAACATACTGCTCCATCAACGTCTGGCTGTAATGCAACATACAGCTCCACCAACGTCTTCCCGTAGTACAACATACTGCTCCACCAACGTCTTCCCGTAGTACAACTTACTGCTTCGCCAACGTCTATACATAATACAACATACTGCTCCACCAACGTCTGCCCAAAATACAACATACTGCTCCATCAACGTCTGCCCATAATGCAACATACTGCTCCATCAACGTCTGCCCATAATACAACATACTGCTCCACCAACGTCTGTCCATAATACAACATACTGCTCCATCAACGTCTCTCCATAATAAAACATACTGCTCTATCAACGTCTGCCCAAAATACAACATACTGCTCCACCAACGTCTATCCATAATACAACATACTGCTCCACCAACGTCTGCCCATAATACAACATACTGCTCCACCAACGTCTACCCGTAATGCAACATACTGCTTTACCAACGTCTGCCCATAATACAACATACTGCTCCACCAACGTCTACCCATAATACAACATACTGCTTCACCAACGTCAACCCATACTACAACATACTGCTCCATCAACGTCTGGCTGTAATGCAACATACGGCTCCACCAACGTCTTCCCGTAATACAACATACTGCTCCACCAACGTCTTTCCGTAATACAACAAACTGCTAAACCAACGTCTTCCCGTAGTACAACATACTGTTCCACCAACGTCTTCCCGTAATACAACATACTGCTCCACCAACGTCTTCTCGTAGTACAACATACTGCTCAACCAACGTCTTCCCGTAGTACAGCATACTGCTCCACCAACGTCTTCCCGTAGTACAACATACTGCTCAACCAACGTCTTCCCGTAGTACAGCATACTGCTCCACCAACGTCTTCCCGTAGTACAACATACTGCTCCACCAAAGTCTGGCCGTAATACAACATACTGCTACATGTAAACCATCTCAAAATTATGTGTATAAAACTGGGGATTTCAATAATTTTGTGGGTTTTCCAGTCATTGTTTCTCTTAAAACTGACCTAGGAGATAGTAACAAGGTGTCGTGAAAATATGTACCTTCTCCATCAACTCACACATCCGGTTTTTGGTTTGTTTGTCGTTTTTTGTCGAGACATTTACCAGTCGTTGTTGGTTGTCGTCTTACTTGATGTACTGCTGTGTTGGTGAACTGGTGTACTGCTGTAGTGGTGTACTGCTGCACTGGTGAAATGGTCTACTGGTCTAATGTTGTACTGGTGTAGTGGTGTACTGCTGTACTGGTCTAATGGTCCACTGGTCTAATGGTGTACAGGTGTAGTGGTGAAATGGTCTACTGGTCTAAGGTTGTACTGGTGTACGAGTGTACTGGTGTACGAGTGTACTGGTGAACATGTGTAAGTGTACTGGTGTACTGCTGTAGTGGTGTACTGCTGTACTGGTGAAATGGTCTACTGGTCTAATGGTGTATTGGTGTACCAGTGTACTGGCTGAACATGTGTAAGTGTACTGGTGTAGCGGTGTAATGTGTATTGGTGTAATGGTGTAATGGTATACTGGTGTTCTGGTGTACTGGTGTCATGTGTATTGTTGAAATGGTGTAATGGTATACTGGTGTAATGTGTAATGATATACTGGTGTACTGATGTACCGGTGTACTGATGTACCGATGTACTGGTGTACCGGTGCACTGGTGTCCTGGCGTAATGAAGGAATTAATTTAACAGTGTTGTGAGGGTTTCAAGTCCAAGCAAAGCGTGATGGCTTATTAGTTCCTTGAGAGCTACTTGTAAGATATATGCTGAAGAGCTTAAAATGGCTTCAGTTAAGCTCTCACCGCAAGAAGACTTGTCAAGTACATCATTGTTGTTGACATCCGGAGATTGGGCATTTGATACTTAAAAAAAAACCCATAACAACCCTGCCCAGTCATAATGAGTACTTCACAGCCATCTTATGCTTGCTTGACCTGTTTCGTTGATACTGACTCATCACATTTTGATTTACATTTTAAAACTAATATTTTAAAAACTTTTTAAAAAAATGAATTTCCATCAAATACTAGTTAAAACGCACTAAAAAAGTAGAAAATAATTTACAACATTTTTAAAGTACTTAAAATTGCATTTAATGAATAAATAACAAACCCCGAAATAGTCGTATCCGGAAATTTGATCGAAAGAAATTTGTTCGACGGTAAACTGATCGACGGTAATTTGATCGAACAGAATTTTTTTCGAATATTTTTACAGTTTTTTCCGTTAAAATTTAGCTTCAAATTTCTTTTTTAACGCATTTTTTTTTTTTTACTATATAGTGTAGTGCGTTCCAAAAGAAATTTGAAGAAAATTTTAACGTGTGAACGGTAAAAAAAGATTAGACCAAATTTCCGTTCGATCAAATTACCGTCGATCAATATAAACGTCGACGAAAAGTCTTTCGATCAAATTTCGGTAACCCGAAATAGTGTCTGTAGGGCCTCAAAAAGTCAGCGACAGCCCTGAGTGCCATTAAAATGCTGATCGGGATGAAAGAGAAAGAAATAACTTTGTACAAGTCTTAAGTTTAATATTAGTCATATATTAATTGTGTCCGTACTTGGCTGCTAGAAAAACTGGTGAGCTTACTTTGTGCCCGTACTTGGCTTTCAGAATATCTGGTAAGGTTACTTTGTGTCCGTTCTTGGCTGTCCGGTTATCTGGTGAGCTTACTTTGTGGCCGTACTTGGCTGTCAGAATATCTGGTCGGCTTACTGTGTGCCGGTGCTTGGCTGTCAGAATATCTTGTAAGCTTACTTTGTTTCCGTAATTGGCTGCGAGAATATCTGGTAAGCTTACTTTGTGGCCGTACTTGGCTGCCAGAATATCTGGTAGACTTACATATTATATAAGGAGAATGATGTTCTGTTTACAGAATCCGAAAAATCGAATCCCGATCAAACTAACATGGATCTGATTTCATTTTTAGAGAACTCGACTAATTTAAATAGCCTGATACTCATTGTTAATTTCTATTTTAAGACCATCATAAAGCCGGATCCTCAGGGCCATCAGTCAAAACGCTGGCTCCTAAATTGGTGGATGAGTAATTAAATACAGGACTTGCGGTGTGTGGCACATGTGTCATTGGGTCCTGACGTGTGTGGCAGCTGTGTCATTGGGTCCTGACGTGTGTAGCACATGTGTCATTGGGTCCTGACGTGTGTGGCAGCTGTGTCATTGGGTCCTGATGTGTGTGGCACATGTGTCATTGGGTCCTGATGTGTGTGGCAGCTGTGTCATTGGGTCCTGACGTGTGTGGCATCTGTGTCATTGGGTCCTGACGTGTGTGGCAGCTGTGTCATTGGGTCCTTACGTGTGTGGCAGCTGTGTCATTGGGTCCTGACGTGTGTGGCAGCTGTGTCATTGGGTCCTGACGTGTGTGGCAGCTGTGTCATTGGGTTCTGACGTGTGTGGCACATGTGTCATTGGGTCCTGATGTGTCTGACACATGTGTCAGTGGATCTTATGGTGTGTGGCACATGTGTCGTTGGGTCCTGAAGTGTGTGGTGCATGTGTCATTGGGTCCTGATGTGTGTGGCACATGTGTCGTTGGGTCCTGATGTGTGTGTTGCATGTGTCATTGGGTTCTGATGTGTGTGGCACATGTGTCATTGTGTCCTGATGTGTGTGGCACATGTGTCGTTGGGTCCTGATGTGTGTGGCACATGTGTCATTGGATCTTGTGGTGTGTGGCACATGTGCCATTGCGCCTTGAAGTATATGGTACATGTGTCATGTGGTGTTTAGGTGTGTGGCACAAGTGTCAATGGGTTTACGATTGTGTAGTCCACAGGTCATTAAGTATGTTGCTGTGATAAATACAGTGGGTACTTACATATGTCCTTTCTTATCTAAACCATAACCGCCAAATGAATGTGTGTGGTAAGTTGTTGACTGAACATTTCAACTCTCGTCTAGATGGTGAGGTGTTGACTGTTTTAAAATTTCAGCTCTAGTCTAGATCTTTAAGATTAGATCTGCAATAATTTTTTTAAACAAACAACTATGTCTACATTGCAAAAATAGCAAGCTTCCTTATTCAGCCATGAAACCCAATGCCAACCAACAGGCTCTACAAATCGCATATCCTGTATGCAAATTTGAAGTGAAAAGTTTTGTTCCCCCCCCCCCCCTACCCTTACCAAAAAAAAATGGGTGAGAAAAATCAACCTTGATACCCGAGAACTGAATAGATTGGTTTGTTTGCATGTGTGTGTGTGTGTGTTAAATTTGAAGTGAAAAGTTTTTTTCCCCCCCCCCCTACCCTTACCAAAAAAAAATGGGTGAGAAAAATCAACCTTGATACCCGAGAACTGAATAGATTGGTTTGTTTGCATGTGTGTGTGTGTGTGTGTGTGTGTGTGTTTTTTTTTAAAGTCGAATAGGTGACATGACATGTGACAGAAAATGGACAGTGTCTCTATCATAAGATCCTGTTTGCAGTGCTGACAGCTATCAATAGGGAACGATTATGCCACAAGGACTTGATTGACAGCCCAGAGAAGTGGCACGTTCGCAACAACTTAAGTAACTACGTAGCTTCTCGGGTGGAGCTGTTCTGGCATGATTAACCCCCCCCCCCCTCCCCAAGCACGGGTCAGGTGGATCACCACTCTCCCGGAATTTTTAAAGTTGCTGACTAGTTAATGAGGGGGAAACAAACAACTAACTCAACTCAACTCAAATTTAGACAGGATTTGTGAAACTTGCCTATAATGCCAATATAACGTAACTATTGGTGTTCTCGGGTCATCTAACATCTTCTCTCTCACACCTTAGTCTTCCAGACCCGACTGACAGATTAACCCCCCACATCCCCCATCTTTCCGACAAAAGAAAAAGTCCTGTGGGCGTTCAAATGTGTTAAAAGTATGTGTTCTTTTCAATAGGGTTTGTCATTTCTAAGACCGGAAAACGTCACATCGCATGACGTAAAGTTACTATTTTTAGACAATGTTTTCGTAAAACATAGCTTCTAACACCTAAGTACATTTTTGTGGAGTAGTTATGCCACAATTTTCGTATAGGCTACGACGTACCTCCACCGTCAGTAAATATACATCATACATAAAAACATTGTATACTTCCACCGTCAGCAAATATACATCATACATAAAAACATTGCATCTGTTGGTACCGCAATTTAAAGGTGGGGGACAATGATTTCAAAAATAAAAGACCAACGTGTGGTTAAAAAAAAATGTAAAAAAAAAAATAAATAAAAAGCGAAGATTATTCCATTAGAAAGAATACAGGAGAAAGAGCACAAAAAATAACGCAATTTCCAATGCGCATTTTCGGCTTACAAAACTGAAAGACTAATGCGATAAAAAAAAAAAAAGCCATCATACACGTACTGTTTTGAGTAAGATTTTTTTAGTTGATTGGCCTGCGTTGTTCTGTTTGAAGAGATGCAAACAGAGAGGGTGAGTTAAGTTAGTCATGATTTTGTTTAAGATTTCATTAATATGAATGTTATTGTATAAATAATTCCTTAGAAGATTAAGGTTTTTATTGTTGTTGTTTTTTTTTTTAATCAGAATGTTTGTGCGAGCCCCCTTTCAGGAATTGTCAGAGAAATTACTCATCTAACAAAGCAATGATATATCAAATATTTTTTTTGTAAAAAAAAAAAATTTTTTTTGGGATGGGGCTTGTGTTTGTTGTTTTTCCACTGAAATCTGGACATGTACTTCCTGGCCGATTCAGAGAAAGTACTCATCGTGCATGTCAACTTAATGAGAAGCCCCCCTCCCACCCTCCCCAAGTGAACCATGGTGATGTCACACGCGACAGTCAATTGATAACAAACCAATTTCTGGGAACACTCGACTTGTTGTTGCTGTCGGGCCCCTTTTTTTTTGTTAATCTGACAAAGTGCATTAATAAATCAGAACACAAAAGTAAAAACCATTGGTAGGTGTAGGAGCAGGAACTTGATAGCTTCCATTGTAGTGGGGGGGGGGGAAGCACTATGCCGCACAGTTGAAATCAAATACATTAGAGTACACATGTCATTAGGTGTAAATTCATTTCTTCATTTTTTTCTTGGAAAGACTTGGCAATGCATCTGATATTCTAAAGTTGTATCCTCCGCATCTGTCACTGCTATGTACAACGTGACAAAACTCTAGACTAGCGTATCCCAACCTTTTAAGTTGTATCCTCCGCATCTGTCACTGCTATGTACAACGTGACAAAACTCTTAGACTAGCGTATCCCAAACTTTTAAGTTGTATCCTCCGCATCTGTCACTGCTGTGTACAACGTGACAAAACTCTTAGACCAGCGTATCCCAAACTTTAAAGTTGTATCCTCCGCATCTGTCTCTGCTATGTACAACGTGACAAAACTCTTAGACCAGCGTATCCCAAACTTTAAAGTTGTATCCTCCGCATCTGTCACTGCTATGTACAACGTGACAAAACTCTTAGACTAGCGTATCCCAAACTTTTAAGTTGTATCCTCCGCATCTGTCACTGCTATGTACAACGTGACAAAACTCTTAGACTAGCGTATCCCAAACTTTTAAGTTGTATCCTCCGCATCTGTCACTGCTATGTACAACGTGACAAAACTCTTAGACTAGCGTATCCCAAACTTTTAAGTTGTATTCTCCGCATCTGTCACTGCTATGTACAACGTGACAAAACTCTTAGACTAGCGTATCCCAAACTTTTAAGTTGTATCCTCCGCATCTGTCACTGCTATGTACAACGTGACAAAACTCTTAGACCAGCGTATCCCAAACTTTTAAGATTGGCGGACCGGTGACGAGTTTTGAAATTGCACAAGAGACCGGTGCCATATTTATTATGTATATGTTCTTTTGATCTAAGCAATTATATTGATGTTGTGCGGACTGGCAACGTAAGGATCGCGAGCCGGTGCTGGACGGCCGGGCACCATTTCGGAGATCTCTGCCCTAGAAAGCATTTAAAAAAAACAACAAAAAAAAACATATTGACGTTTAGTTTCTCGCTTCTACGCCAATTTTATTGTCCGTTTGTAAGGTCAATTTTAGTGTCCGTTTGTAAGGCCAATTTTATTGTCCGTTTTGTAAGGCCAATTTTATTGTCCGTTTTGTAAGGCCAATTTTATTGTCCGTTTTGTAAGGCCAATTTTAGCTTCCGCTTGTAAGGTCAATTTTAGGGTCCGTTCTGTAAGGTCAATTTTATTGTTAGTTTTGTAAGGTCAATTTTATTGTCCGTTTTGTTAGGCCAATTTTATTGTCCGTTTTGTAAGGTCAATTTTAGGGTCCGTTTTATAAGGCCAATTTAAGTGTCCGTTTGTAAGGCCAATTTAGTGTCCGTCTGTAAGGCCAATATTAGTTTCCGGTTGTAAGCCAGTTTAGATGTCATATCTACTGTTAGCGACATTCATCCTTGCTGCGAGATTTCTCCTGTTGGTTAGATACATGAGTCTACGTTCCGCTACTACTGTTGAGTAGACACATTACTTTCCTCTACTCCTGTTGAGTAGACACATTACTTTCCTCTACTCCTGTTGGTTAGATACATTAGTCTACGTTCCGCTACTCCTGTCGAGTAGATACATTACTTTCCTCTACTCCTGTCGAGTAGACACATTACTTTCCTCTACTCCTGTGGAGTAGACACATTACTTTTCTCTACTCATGTCGAGTAGACACATTACTTTTCTCTACTCCTGTGGAGTAGACACATTACTTTTCTCTACTCCTATCGAGTAGACACATTACTTTCCTCTACTCCTGTCGAGTAGACACATTACTTTCCTCTACTCCTGTCGAGTAGACACATTACTTTCCTCTACTCCTGTGGAGTAGACACATTACTTTTCTCTACTCATGTCGAGTAGACACATTACTTTTCTCTACTCCTGTGGAGTAGACACATTACTTTCCTCTACTCCTGTCGAGTAGACACATTACTTTCCTCTACTCCTGTCGAGTAGACACATTACTTTCCTCTACTCCTGTCGAGTAGACACATTACTTTCCTCTACTCCTGTCGAGTAGACACATTACTTTCCTCTACTCCTGTCGAGTAGACACATTACTTTCCTCTACTCCTGTCGAGTAGACACATTACTTTCCTCTACTCCTGTCGAGTAGACACATTACTTTCCTCTACTCCTGTCGAGTAGACACATTACTTTCCTCTACTCCTGTCGAGTAGACACATTACTTTCCTCTACTCCTGTCGAGTAGACACATTACTTTCCTCTACTCCTGTCGAGTAGACACATTACTTTCCTCTACTCCTGTCGAGTAGACACATTACTTTCCTCTACTCCTGTCGAGTAGACACATTACTTTCCTCTACTCCTGTCGAGTAGACACATTACTTTCCTCTACTCCTGTCGAGTAGACACATTACTTTCCTCTACTCCTGTCGAGTAGACACATTACTTTCCTCTAC
Source organism: Lymnaea stagnalis (assembly GCA_964033795.1). Classification (NCBI taxonomy): domain Eukaryota; kingdom Metazoa; phylum Mollusca; class Gastropoda; family Lymnaeidae; genus Lymnaea; species Lymnaea stagnalis. The sequence continues at coordinate 70,805 of CAXITT010000583.1, read as the reverse complement.
TCCTGTCGAGTAGACACATTACTTTCCTCTACTCCTGTCGAGTAGACACATTACTTTCCTCTACTCCTGTCGAGTAGACACATTACTTTCCTCTACTCCTGTCGAGTAGACACATTACTTTCCTCTACTCCTGTCGAGTAGACACATTACTTTTCTCTACTCCTGTCGAGTAGACACATTACTTTCCTCTACTCCTGTCGAGTAGACACATTACTTTCCTCTACTCCTGTCGATTAGACACATTACTTTCCTCTACTCGTGTCGAGTAGACACATTACTTTCCTCTACTCCTGTCGAGTAGACACATTACTTTTCTCTACTCCTGTCGAGTAGTCACATTACTTTCCTCTACTCCTGTCGAGTAGACACATTACTTTCCTCTACTGCTGTCGAGTAGACACATTACTTTCCTCTACTCCTGTAGAGTAGACACATTACTTTCCTCTACTCCTGTCGAGTCGACACATTACTTTCCTCTACTCCTGTCGAGTAGACACATTACTTTCCTCTACTCATGTCGAGTAGACACATTACTTTCCTCTACTCCTGTCGAGTAGACACATTACTTTCCTCTACTCCTGTCGAGTAGACACATTACTTTCCTCTACTCCTGTCGAGTAGACACATTACTTTCCTCTACTCCTGTCGAGTAGACACATTACTTTCCTCTACTCCTGTCGAGTAGACACATTACTTTCCTCTACTCCTGTCGAGTAGACACATTACTTTCCTCTACTCCTGTCGAGTAGACACATTACTTTCCTCTACTCCTGTCGAGTAGACACATTACTTTCCTCTACTCCTGTCGAGTAGACACATTACTTTCCTCTACTCCTGTCGAGTAGACACATTACTTTCCTCTACTCCTGTCGAGTAGACACATTACTTTCCTCTACTCCTGTCGAGTAGACACATTACTTTCCTCTACTCCTGTCGAGTAGACACATTACTTTCCTCTACTCCTGTCGAGTAGACACATTACTTTCCTCTACTCCTGTCGAGTAGACACATTACTTTCCTCTACTCCTGTCGAGTAGACACATTACTTTCCTCTACTCCTGTCGAGTAGACACATTACTTTCCTCTACTCCTGTCGAGTAGACACATTACTTTCCTCTACTCCTGTCGAGTAGACACATTACTTTCCTCTACTCCTGTCGAGTAGACACATTACTTTCCTCTACTCCTGTCGAGTAGACACATTACTTTCCTCTACTCCTGTCGAGTAGACACATTACTTTCCTCTACTCCTGTCGAGTAGACACATTACTTTCCTCTACTCCTGTCGAGTAGACACATTACTTTCCTCTACTCCTGTCGAGTAGACACATTACTTTCCTCTACTCCTGTCGAGTAGACACATTACTTTCCTCTACTCCTGTCGAGTAGACACATTACTTTCCTCTACTCCTGTGGAGTAGACACATTACTTTCCTCTACTCCTGTGGAGTAGACACATTACTTTCCTCTACTCCTGTGGAGTAGACACATTACTTTCCTCTACTCCTGTCGAGTAGACACATTACTTTCCTCTACTCCTGTGGAGTAGACACATTACTTTCCTCTACTCCTGTGGAGTAGACACATTACTTTCCTCTACTCCTGTGGAGTAGACACATTACTTTCCTCTACTCCTGTGGAGTAGACACATTACTTTCCTCTCGAAGTAACAAATTTTTCTTCTTTATTATTATGTTCTTATAGCTTTCCCCCTCCCCCCTGTCCTATTTTCGTTCGGCCCACACAAGTTTTTTTATAAAGTATTGCGGCCCGCCTTTCATTTTGAGCTGTGCAGGCCTGCCCTAGAACATTAGATCTACCAAAGCCTTACATGTTGAGTTGTACAGGCCTGCCCTAGAACATTAGATCTACCAAAGCCTTACATGTTGAGTTGTACAGGCCTGCCCTAGAACATTAGATCTACCAACGCCTTACATGTTGAGTTGTACAGTCATGCCCTAGAACATTAGATCTACCAACGCCTTACATGTTGAGTTGTACAGTCCTGCCCCAGAAGATTAGATCTACCAAGAACCAATCCAAGGCCCATGTACTCCGTGATGACCAAACTTATTCAAATTGTATGTGTTTTATTCAACATGGGTTTATGTTGTTTTCACAAAGTTCAATTCTGTTGAAAGACTTGTCATGACACATACATTGTTTTTATAAATGTTTAATTGGGCATCGTCTATAAAGGATGCGCATGAATACACTCTGTGATAAACAAAAGTATCACAAACTAAATGGAATAAGCTATGTGATAAACCAAAGTATCACAAACTAAATGGAATAAGCTCTGTGATAAACCAAAGTATCACAAACTAAATGGAATAAACTATGTGATAAACCAAAGTATCACAAACTAAATGGAATAAGCACTGTGATAAACAAAAGTATCACAAACTAAATGAAGTAAACTCTGTGATAAACCAAAGTATCACAGCTAAATGGAATAAGCTCTGTGATAAACCAAAGTATCACAACTAAATGGAATAACCTCTGTGATAAACCAAAGTATCACAAACTAAATGGAATAAGCTCTGTGATAAACAAAAGTATCACAAACTAAATGGAATAAGCTCTGTGATAAACCAAAGTATCACAGCTAAATGGAATAAACTCTGTGATAAACCAAAGTATCACAAACTAAATGGAATTAACTCTGTGATAAACCAAAGTATCACAACAAAATGGAATAAACTCTGTGATAAACCAAATTATCACAACTAAATGGAATAAGCTTTGTGATAAACCAAAGTATCACAGCTAAATGGATTAAGCTCTGTGATAAACCAAATTATCACAATGAAATGGAATACACTCTGTGATAAACCAAAGTATTACAGCTAAATACATATAGAACAGGTAGAGGCCGTGCCCGGATGTAGGGTTTGTCAAGTGGTGTGTGTGTGTGTGGGAATGGATAAATGTATCTACCCTAATGATACAAATTAAATTCAAAGATAGATAAGCAGAAATTGAGGGGGAGGGGGGGGGGGGGATCAGACACGTTTTCACTTCACGGAAGTGGGAAACTATAGGTTCATGCCCTGTGTGTGTGTGTATGTGTGTATGTGTGTATGTGTGTAAGTAAGTGTGTCAGTGTGTGTGTAAGTAAGTGTGTGCGTGCGTGTGTGTGTGCGCGCGCGCGTTTGTGTGTGCTTTTGTGTGCGTGTGTGAGTGTTGATTTTTTTTCTTATAAAGATTACGTCATCGTGAACATGCTTCGATTTAATTCTGCTATGGTTGGAGTTTTGATGTGTTGGGGGG
>CAXITT010000583.1:35337-58038 GCA_964033795.1 Lymnaea stagnalis | reverse complement strand
ATATATATATATATATATATATATATCCTTTTTTTCTCCACACACACACAAAAAAAAGCACAGTTTTTGCGAATGAAAAGTAAAATTCACCCCATTACATAAATCATGAAACACTACATTTAAATAAAATCAAATGAAGAGATAAGCTGTTTAATCACATTTTAAAAATTGGACAACCATTTTTATTTACAAGCTGCAAACATGTTGGTTTAATTCTTGCACTCAAGTCACGCCTCGCTGAAACATGCAAATCAACAATATGAGATCTGCATTATGACTGGATGAATCCCATTGTAGACAATGATGATTGGCAGAGCCCGGTTGATTCCAAAAACTGAAAATAATTGTGAAATGCCCAGTTTCAATGTTTTTTGTCAGTCAAAAAAGTTTTCCATATTTTTGACTTCATTTGCTTCAACTGCGTCCAGCCTTAAGCAGAATGTATTCATCCGTTAAAAAACAACAACATTTAAAAAAAAAAAAAAACAATTTAGGGACGAAATTTTAGCATTCAATAATCAAGATTACCATTATATAATCATGCACATTTTATTCAACAGCTTACTTGCTTTACTGGATGCTTAATATTGAATACATTGAAAGTGTTATAATCTTTGATATATTGGAAATAATGTTTAATTGTTGACACTCTGTTCGATTTTAAAATTTTTATTTGCATTGGGCAAAACCAAATTTATCATAACCAGCACCCCCCCCCCATTCGCCCCCATGTGTTAGTTGGTAATACAGCTGCACGTCCCTGCATTACAATGTTTGAAAAGCTGTCAGCATAATAACCTATTTTAAATACGCAAAAAGATGTACGCAAAAAGATGTTATTTACAGTATGTTACCTTCAGTATTTTACTTTCAGTATGTTACTTGCAGTATGTTACTAGCAGTATGTTACTTGCAGTATGTTACTTGCAGTATGTTACTTGCAGTATGTTGAAAAGAGTCTCACTATGGGGAGAACTATTTATGTAGGCTAAATGTTAGAAAGTTGCCTCCGCGTATGAAGGGAAGTAAATCATCGAATATTTCGGAATTTGACCGATACGTGCACCTTTTAAAACAGTTTATTTCCCTTTTTTTCCTCTCACACCACCACTTTTCTTTATTTTAGTTTTAGTTAATATGCTGAAATATATATATATATATATATATTATTTTTTTTTAAACAATAATTTTTTTTTATTTAAAAAAAAAATCTCGAACATTAAATCCTGGTTGACATCCTCCATTTGTTGCACGCCCTTTGACTATGATCTCAACGATTGATTAGTCTTAGATCAGAAATGACACATTTTAACTTTGATTCTACCCGATGCTACGTTGCATCAGTACCGGTTAGACCAGTGGTCGGCCAACCGCGGCTCGCGAGCCGCATGCCGCTCTTTAGCGAGCTGAGCGCGACTCAACCAGTCGGCCACAAATCGGTTTAGACTCCAGAAAAAACAGGGTTCTTGACAAGAAATGTGGCTCTGGTCCTGCTGCTGATTTTTTGCCTCTTTAATCTCACGAGTTGGTTTGGACTAAATATAGATGAATAATGGGAAATAATTTTTTTTTTTTTAATGAGAAACGTGGGCTTTGAAAAGTAAAAAAAAAAATTAAAAAATAGGCACTTTTCTTCAACAAAATCTCCGGCATGGCACAGTTGTTAGACATCAAACTTGATCGTTACTCCTCACTTGGTTATTGATGAAGGCACACGTTTAAACACAAGACATATGATTAACGTGAACTTCTTTTCTTTACGTCCAGCTTGCTGACATTTAATTTAAAAAAAAGATTGCATGATTGTAAACAATCTTTAACCCTAACCACCCAACCTTGAATGCTGATACTCTCCATGGTCTCCTTATTCGCGATGATCATGACGCGTGACGTCGACATTTTAGAACACATTTATTCATTCATTTCATCGCGCTAAAGCACATGATCTAAGTATGGGGGTGTTAGACCATAAATGCTCATAATCTTTACAGCAACACCTCCGTCTAAGAGGACACATTCGTCACAACACATCCAACATAATCGAAGATTGATGACATCGCGTCCAAATATGTGAAATCTTGAAAAAAACCAAAGTCTCTCCCTCCCTCCCATCCCCCCCCCCCAAAAAAAAAATAAATATATATATATTAAAAAATCTTGAATTTTGATAACAGATCCACCTCAAATGTACGCCGTATCTTATGTTTCAAACAATTACCCACTTTTAAAGATCTGTGATTTGGCGCGTACATGGCACAGGTGAGATGAGGCTGCGTCACGGCAAAGGGAAGTCCCGAGCGGTGCCAGAGAATGTTTGTTTCAGCAGCATCTCATCGAGACAATGCAGGGCGGCCGGGTGGTGATCGATGTAGAATTTGTTGGCGAAGAGGTTGCCGCAGTTGACGAGATTGAAGACGTCCTCCGGGGAGAAGATGCAGATGGCGTGAACGTACTTGGTGGCACACTTGCCGTTGACGCCCCCCTTCCACACAGAAAGGGACGTGATGTAAGGGTAGGCGCTCTTAGACTCTGCGGAGGGAAACAATTGGATAGAATTAATTACAAAAGGGAAATATGAAAGGACTTTATTTAATATAGTTAAGTAAAAAATAAAGTGTGTTGTCATTTATATGGCAAGACTAATGGCTGTGTTGTAAAGGAAGGTTTTATCGCTTCCGCCAAGACCATCAATGAAGAATAGACGTTTAGGCACGTTAGAATTTTCAATTGTTGCTATGATTTTGTAGAAATCAATTCTTTATCCTGGGTTATGCATTTGAAACGGCTTTTTTTTTTTTTTTTCGGGACTTATGTCGTAAAATTTTGCATTTTAGTAAAATTACTACACTTAATCGGGAAGATCCTAATTCTTCAGGAGTAGTTATGTATCTTCCCGATTAAGTCCAAATCAAGACAGATTTAGGCACGTTAGAATTTTCAATTGTTGCTATGATTTTGTAGAAATCAATTCTTTATCCTGGGTTATGCATTTGAAACGGCTTTTTTTTTTTTTTTCGGGACTTATGTCGTAAAATTTTGCATGTTAGTAAAATTACTACACTTAATCGGGAAGATCCTAATTCTTCAGGAGTAGTTATGTATCTTCCCGATTAAGTCCAAATCAAGACAGAAATTTTGACTTGGTGGCTTTTTGATGTACGGCTGCTTTTTCTTCGCCTGGTTTAAAACATATTGTATGTTTGCCGTGAGGTGGATATTTAGTCGTTCCACATGATCAGTTTGCATTACCTGAGCCTCCAGCGTGCCCCAAGTGCACTTACGTCTTGGGTCACCGGGTAATCGTTCTACTTCGTCCCATTCAATAGTAGCTTCGGAACAGAAACGAATTCAATGGTCGTGCCCGTATGAATGATCTCGTAAACGTATTTGAACAGGTATTTAACGCTTTGAATTGAGCTAAAAATCTCCATGTCAATGTGGGCGTTGTAGTTCAGTTACAGGTATGGGTTGTATGGCACCGTCCATCTGGTGCATGACACCACCCATCTGTTGTATGGCACAACCATCTGTTGTATGGCACCGTCCATCTGGTGCATGACACCACCCATCTGTTGTATGGCACCACCCATCTGTTGTATGGCACCACCCATCTGTTGTATGGCACCAACCATCTGTTGTATGGCACCAACCATCTGTTGTATGGCACCAACCATCTGTTGTATGGCACCAACCATCTGTTGTATGGCACCAACCATCTGTTGTATGGCACCAACCATCTGTTGTATGGCACCACCCATCTGTTGTATGGCACCAACCATCTGTTGTATGGCACCAACCATCTGTTGTATGGCACCAACCATCTGTTGTATGGCACCAACCATCTGTTGTATGGCACCAACCATCTGTTGTATGGCACCAACCATCTGTTGTATGGCACCACCCATCTGTTGTATGGCACCAACCATCTGTTGTATGGCACCAACCATCTGTTGTATGGCACCAACCATCTGTTGTATGGCACCAACCATCTGTTGTATGGCACCAACCATCTGTTGTATGGCACCAACCATCTGTTGTATGGCACCACCCATCTGTTGTATGGCACCAACCATCTGTTGTATGGCACCAACCATCTGTTGTATGGCATCACCCATCTGTTGTATGGCACAACCATCTGTTGTATGACACCACCCATCTGTTGTATGGCACCAACCATCTGTTGTATGGCACCACCCATCTGTTGTATGGTATCAACCATCTGTAATCAACTTTATTTTCCAAGTTACCACCATCTCGGCGTTGATATTGACATTGCTGTTGGTTGGTCTCGCCACAGAAATCTTTTGGGAATTTCGTATGTGCTTTTGCCGTTTTTCCTTAAACTGCATTTGAATTTGATGGACCACATGGGCCGTGTATCATACATAAATTTACTATTTCATGTAGCGTCGGGTTGGCATCTTTATCTTTGTCGATTTTTTTTTCAATCTCCCAGGCTTTAAAGGCCTTCCGGGGCCATGAATAGCAATATGCGCTCCTGTAATATAAACCACGTTTTTAGAACTCGATCACATGGATATACCCCTAACACGTCCCCATCTTTGGCGTTTGCTTAAGTCTTCATGTATCAATTTAAGTTTCCACCCCAACGCTCTTGCTACCAAATAAGGGCAGTCACGTGATTGTTGACCGGGAAGTAAGTTTTCCCTGATCTCATTCCTCTTAGGATTGTACGTGATGGTCACAAATAAGTCAGGTTTACTATGTTTCCTGACCATGGCCAGGGCATCTTGGTAATTTTGAGCTATATTTCTTAGACTCCTTATGATGTTTGAAGGCAGTATAACTTTCTTTCCATTCAATGTCTTAACGTCAAAATTGTGACTGTTCACAAATCGGTGAAGGGCATCATAGTCTTCAGCTCTTATTGTGTTTTGACCCTTTCGATACCAATTCAAACGTTTTTGGTTTGGTCTTCTTCTTCTTCTATATCTTAAGGGCCCACGATCAATTTATTGATCATTTTGGCTCCTATGCATGTAGAGGGATTTGCAATGTTTCTGTTACTGGTGTTGATGAGGAAATCATGCACTAGGGCTTTGAAGGCTTGAAGCAATAGACACAAATGTGTCTAGTGTTGTCGCCTCAACCGTTCCTTTTAAAAGATTGTTCCAGTCCCTGATTGTCTTGGGCAGGAATGAGCAGCTTCTATACTGGCTTCTTGCTGGTATGAGCCTCAATTGCCTGTCTTGCAAGAGGCATCAACCATGAATTGGGTGAGTCAGCTTTCCTATGTTGAGGAACTAGTAACTAGTTAAAGCTTCCATCGTGAATGCTCAAATGGTATGATACCGTTGACGCTGGGACACCTATTTCCCTGACCAAAAACTTTCGTTAGATCTGTGATCCTGCACCCTGAATCCCCTTTCGGGAAAAGCAAAGGGTGGCACATTGGGTCACAGCGTCTACCCAGGATGGATCTATTTTGTAAATATCCACTTTTCTAGGGAAAAACGACAGCAATGTCTTGTCTGGCAGTGGCAGCGTTGGTCCTCACTTCATGTGAGTTAAGATGTTATTTCAACAATTAAGATTGATCAGCGTGTTAAAAGAACTTAGCTTTTACATCTTCTTTTATTATCTTCTAAAATGTTACATTTTTTGTTTATCGTAGTCCATTTTGTTTCATGATGTTTACACCCACTCATAAAAATAGTAAACCGCGCACTCTTGGATCAGATAAAGAAATGTCTACACATAATAAGTATTTACATTTAGATGCTTCCAAAATTGCTGTAAGACGAATCGGTTCCTTAAATTGCTTTGAAATAAGTTATATACGGGAAGAAACTTTGAGTGCACGCATGAACTCTATCTAGATTATTTTTCTTGATAATTTTCTTAAAATTGCAGAAACAAGTGCAATCTTTCTCGGAAAATAGGTCCGGGTCTTTGCACCAATAAAATAATTCTAAAAAACTACATCTCATTAGCATTAGAGCATATTTTCAAGGGGTGTCTTTTTTTATGTACAAGAATCTACATGTATTCATCTCCTGCAACAATCAAGGCACCAACTGCAAAGGCGCTTATAGTACTGGCTCGTAGAACATTGGCACCACATTTGTTCTTTATTGGGATATAAGTTTCGAATTCTATTAACATACCAGTAGGTATCCGTTTTTGGGCTTTCTTTTAGGGAGAGCTTAATTTTTGGTGTAGGGCTTACTTTTAGTGTAGGGCTTACTTTTGGTGTATGGCTTCCTTTTGGTGTAGGGCTTCCTTTTGGTGTAGGACTTACTTTTAGTGTAGGGTTTACTTTTGGTGTAGGACTTACTTTTGGTGTAGGGCTTCCTTTTGGTGTAGGGCTTACTTTTAGTGTAGGGCTTACTTTTGGTGTAGGGCTTACTTTTTGGTGTAGGACTTACTTTTGGAGTATGGCTTATACTACGGGCATCTTGAAGAAAAAAACAACATTCTAGGCCTTATTTTCCGAGTAGGTCTTATTGTGTGAAAAATCCGGGGGATATGAGGCCTACTATTGAATTGAAACATTCACCTGCAAGGCTCCCGGGTACTTTAACGCCTTTACTGTAGTGCAGCATTGCCCAGAAGTACTCGTCAGGACTGACGACGTCACGGCTCCACTCCAGCAGGTCTCGGGCTGCCGTACTCGTGAATAAAAACTCCACCAACTCGCGGGCAAAGCATCCGTACGTACTTCCCTTGGCCATATCAAACCCGTGTGGTGGGGGCTCGTGCTGTTTTGAACCTTTCCTTACATTGATGACACCTGCAACCAACATTTGAAAAAAAAAAACAAAAAACACAATAACAAGTGTTGCTGTGTAGTGTTTCAACACAATTTGCACAATATAACACCTCTGGTTGGGAAAAAAATACTTACTTGACAAAGGCTTCATTGATACTACTGGCCTACTTGAATGAACGTTTGGGAGAATAAAATACACGATCATTTTATTTGTGCAGGTCTGGGTGACATGAATTAATTTTTTTTAAAGTGGCCATTATAAATATAGCTTATTGAAACATTTAAAAAAAAAATAATTTAAAACTGGGTTCCGTCTCCTAGGTGTATTCCAAAAAACGTAATCAATGGCTTAAAATTCTCAACTGGGGGAGAGGTCGGGACTCTTACAATGTAGCTGTGCTTCATGGCCTGACGTTGCCGCGGCTGTCAATGTTCGATGTATGTCTTTTTTTTAAATAGTGTCATCTTTGTTTGTGGAGACGCTCTACTCTAACGCTCTTTACGTCAGGGCAAACTTAACGTATCACTCTCTTCATGTTTCAAGAAGACGTGGCACACAACCGCCAGCAAGCAACCAACAAATGTTGATCGTATGTAAATATCTGTCGATGATTTTTTATTTTATTTTTTAAGCGGGTACCGTTTCGGAGTTCCGTTCCGAAAAAAAACTTGTGATAAGAAACAATAAGGTCTATGGTTCAGTTGGGTGGGGGGGGGGCGTTGATGTTGGTTGTGTCAATACGAGGACGTGTCAGAACAACATTAGTCACAGATGGGATCCGCTAACATCGAATGGAGGAGGCGAATAAGGAAGGGAACGTCCGACCTACCAATGGTGGCTGTTTATAGCTACCGTGCTAGCGATATAAATGGTTGGAGATGTAGTTTTGCAGGAGATCTGACATTGCCCTCAATGTTGACGTCCCTTGGGTCCGCTTTCTACATGNGGGGGGGTGGGGGTGTTTGGGGGTTTGCTTTTTGGGCACTATCCGGTTCTCCAAGAAAAATTTACCGACACAAAGTTTATTGTTTTAATAAAAACACATTGATGAACTGCTACTTGTTCAAACAAAAGTAATTTAAGGATGGTAACTTAAAATATATAAATATATTACGCAAACCCAGGGCCCGGTTAGCTCGTTAATTAGTTTCATATAAAGGCTTATTTAAAAGAATGCTACATTCAAGAGATGAATAAAATGAAACTAGGAGAACGTATTTTACAAAGTCTGAGTTTATTTCCAATTTATTTGTTTCTAAGAATAAACAACAAATGCGTTTGGCTGTATGCATGGCTATATGCAGTATGTTCAAAATCGCGGGCCCAGTATGTTCCAACCCTTTGTTCATCTTGTGCACAAAATGAAGGGGCAGAATGCCCACAGTAATACCTATTTGGAAATCCCACATTACTCCATGGGCAACAACAAAAAATCTATAGCAATATGTTTTCTACTCGAAATCAAAGTGTGACTTATCAATGAAACTGTCTTTAACAAAAATTTATGACCAGGCAGTGTCTTGACAGACTTGACTCACCGGCGACAGTGTCTTGACAGACTTGACTCACCGGTGACAGTGTCTTTTTATAAGTGACTCACCAGTGACGTTGTTTTTGAGATACACGGCCTTGTACAGGTATCGGTACTTGAGCAGAGCCTTGTCTGCCGTCAGGACCTCAAGGTTGTTACTTCCGTTGAAGAGTTTAAAAGTTCTCACAAGTTCCAAGTTTGTTCTAGATGAGGGTAAAACAGTCATGGCTACACTGAGTGAAATTGAATAGATTTAGCCCACTCTCAAGTACGGCTTTCAGACTGGCTACCATGAGGGGGCACCGTGAGGTGGGCACCGTGAGGAGGACACATGAGGAGGTCATCGCGAGGGGGGAAATTTCAGGCGGGGCCCCGTGAGGGGGTACCATGATGAGGAGGGCACCATGAGGAGGGCACGGAGAGGAGCATCGTAAAGAGGGCACCGTGAGGTCATTCAGAACATTCATTTAGCTCCGAATATTTAGGATTGGGATTGTACAGATTTAGCTCCGTTAAAGCCTCAACTACGAGGAAACTTCCATTGAGGGCGGGATGGGGTTGGGGTGAGGGGTTGGGAAGATGAGATTAGTCAGGCTGGGTAAAGAAAACATCATTAAAAGACGGCTGACATCAATGTAGCCAATTGCAAAAAGTGATAGAAAAATTATTTAAATTTATTCATTTTTTTTTTTACTTAGAAGAAAAGGGTACGGGGGTTGGGGTTAGGAAAAGGGGTGGGGGGGGGGCTAACAAACATACAACTTTGCAGCTCATGATTACAGTAATTTTAACTTCCTTATTCACATGCCCTTAATATTTCATAGCTGAAAAATGACTGCATTGGATTTAAAATGTATTTAGCCTATTAATTGCTGAAATAACGGCTTCACTCACATGAAATGAGGATATATATATATATATATATATATATATATATATATATATATATATATATATATATATATATAGAGAGAGAGAGAGAGAGAGAGAGAGAGAGAGATGAAGAATTGGGCACGGGGGTTGGGGTTAGGAAAAGGGGGTGGGGGGAAGCTAACAAACATACAACTTTGCAACTGATGATTTAAGTAATTTTAACTTCCTTATACACATGCCTTTAATATTTCATAGCTGAAAAATGACGGCATAGGATTTAAAATGTATTTAGCCTATTAATTGATGAAATAACGGCTTCACTCACATGAAATGAGGATAAATATATATATATATATATATATATATATATATATATATATATATATATATATATAGAGAGAGAGAGAGAGAGAGAGAGAGAGAGATATGAAATTATCTAAAATCATTTTCTCCACCTAAAGAAACACAGCTCGTGGTTTATTATGATATGACAGTAGCAAGGTTGTTATTAAGATGCCGCAATATATATATATATATAAATATATATATATATATTATCATTATTACTATATTAACCAACCTAAGAGGGAACTGCTCCCCGGGCATGTTAATGACGTATTTCCACCGGACCGGATGTCTCACGAGGTCCTCCATACAATCCACGTCTGCCATCAGCCTGGAGAAGCCGGCGTACACGATGTCCTCCAGCTTACTGGCGACGAACACGTTCGGCAGACACGTGCCCAGCGACCTGGCCGCCTTCAAAATGTCCGGCCCACTTGTGGTGTCTAGGGTCAGACAATAGACGTTGTGGGGACGGTAGATGGCCCGGAGCAGAAATAAAACCTGGCCAAATAAGTGCAAATGAGAGAAATGGGTTCGATGCCGTAACCGGAAATTTGTCTGAAGGAAAATTTATCCGAACCTCAGCTTTTTTCGAACGGAATCAATTTATTTTTAAGAAAAATGTTTTTAATGGAAGAGGCGGGGTGAGAAATGGGGAAAAAGGATGTTTGTTTTAAAAATAAAATTTTTTGTTTTAGGATCTTCCTCACTATTTCATTTGGAACAAACACGTTCTTAAACATTTCCGTTTCAACAAAATTCCGACTAACGGCTTTCATTCGAATAAATTTTGGCAAACGTTGAATTCATGGCTCTGTAATGAGAATCAATGAATATTTATTTATTTTTTAATAACAAAAAATACTTAATTTTTAAATTCCTTTCTATGAACAAAGATATTTGAAGTCAGCAAATGTGTAGATCATATTCATGGGTGCACTGGAACACCGGGGCACCATGAAAATCCGGGTCGGTGAGCCACCAATGGCGTCGGTATAAGGGTTCACTGGACAACTTCTACATAATAAATGTGTATTAAAATCTCTGCTTGAGATCTTTGCCTCGGGCAATTTGGACACTCCGGTCACGGGCCATTTAGACACTCCAGTCATGGGCCATTTGGACATTCCAATCACGGGCCATTTGGACACTCCAGTCATGGGCCTTTAGGACACTACACGGGTCATTTGGACACTCCAGTCATGGGCCATTTGGACACTCCAATCATGGGCTATTTAGACACTCCAGTCATGGGCCATTTGGATACTCCAATCACGGGCCTTTTGGACACTACACGGGTCATTTGGACATTACAGTCACGGGCAATTTGGACACTCCAATCACGGGCCATTTAGACACTCCAGTCACGGGCCATTTGGACACTCCAGTCATGGGCCTTTGGACACTCCAATCACGGGCCATTTAGACACTACAGTCACGGGTTATTTGGACACTCCAGTCCCAGGTAGTTTGGACACTCCACGGGCAATTTGAACACTACAGTCGCGGGCCTTTCCACCTCTTCAGTGCCGAGTAATTTGAACACTACAGTCATGGGTCTTTCTGACACTCCAGTTAACCACTTATCATAATAGATAATAAATTCATCATATAACAAGCAAGTCTTGACATTACCCATATCCCCGTAGAAGTTATAGTTGTCAAACCGTTGTAACTATTTGAACATATTTTCAACACAAATAACAAGTTTTGAACGAATATAGAATGACTGACATCAACACTGTTAAGCACAGCGTCTCAACACACTTAACAAACTGAGTCAACCGACTGTTACATGTAACTGTCGATGTAGTAGCCATTTGGGCATTCGCCATTCCATGATAAGATTATGTAAGCTTACCAGATTTTCTGGATGCCAAGTACGGACACAAAGGCTCACAACAACCGGAACCACATCGGCTTGGAGGGGGTGGGGTTGGGCTTGACCTTTGGACCCCTTCCCCCCCCCCCAACTCGTACGTACAAGAAGCTTTAGCCCCCACCCCATAAAAACACCAAAGAAAGCAAATAATTTAAATAGATGATTGTGACGTCACAGGAATTTTTTTTTTTAAAATGTGTCGAGGGTTTATACCACCGACAGTTTGACAAGCCCAGTGGTCCCCATGATATACGCCGGGTCGCTTTGGGTGCTATGTTGCCCTCGGGCAGAGCCATGAGAATGGGGCAAAGAGGGCAGTCACAGTGGCGACAAAATCTTCTTTAGATAGGATCTTAATAGTGAATTAAAATAACAAATCTCATTTACTTCAGAAAAACGAGGGGGGGGGGGGGGGCGAAAAAAAATTTTTATTTTGGGGGGGAGGGGGGAGCGAAAAAAAAATTATATTTTACTGATGCACCCAGGGGTCACTTTTTCTATCTATTAAGTTACACCATTTTCCGGCTTCGCCCCAGGTACAGCATTTCCTCCACAGCGAACTAACAACAGTAAAAACAGAATAAAAATAAAATAGCACTAAACTGAAAAGTAGTATCCGAGAGGGCAGCAAAAGAATGATGAAAACCTAAATTTGGCATAAGTGCCGGGAATCGAAACATTACAGGAACCACTGAACTAGAACAATGAAGATACTGCGGACGAAATATTACTGTAATACTGCTACTATTGAGCACTACAGAAGCGATATCTAGCGAATTCATTTGTGAAAAGAAATGGCAAATACACAACATGGCGTGATACATTTACAGTATCGGAGATGTAAAAATGCCATTTTTGGACTGTCAGTTTGAGCTGAAACTTTTTCACTGCGCTGGCCTTTGCGGAGAAATAAGATAAAACAAATCGAAATAAGACAGGCAAGTCACCGCCGCCAAAAGCACGGACAAGCCGGACGATGAGAGGAAAGCGCGGACAAGTACGGACGCAAAAACTAGTACGGAGAAGGGGGTCGAAATTACAAACTGTCCTTACTCGATACGGACGTCTGGTAACCCTGGATTATCACGATCATCTGTTGAATGGGCTCTTTATAAGTTACAAAACATTTTACGGATCTATGTTACAGCCAATGGCCTTTTCATTTTTTTTTTCCAACTCGTACTTTTCATGCATTTCGAAGTAAATGAATCCAAGATCCGTCCGAGTTTATTTAAGGAAAGTGATTCTTGAAATAAAGTTGTCAATACCAAAATGTCAAGTTTCGAAGATGTGGGTAAAGTTTGGTAACACTGACATTTTAACTTAACACAAAGTATGCTCTCATATCATTCATGAGAATCAAAGCTTACACAGACAACATTTCGCTTTCATTTCCTGTTACGGTGGTAAAAAAATGGCACAAGGAAATTCATACTATTACCAACTCATTTTTTTTTTTTTTTTACTGAATTTGAAAAAAATGTATGCTTAGAATAATTAAACTTTCTGCCAATACCCGAAAAGGAAGGCAAATAGGGGAAGCAATTTGAAAATAAAAATTGGTAAAGTTTGGTAAAACTTACATTTTAACTTAACACAAAGTATTCTCTCATATCATTCATGAGAATCAAAGCTTACAAAGACAACATTTCGCTTTCATTTCCTGTTACGGTGGTAAAAAAATGGCACAAGGAAATTCATACTATTACCAACTCATTTTTTTTTTTTTTTACTGAATTTGAAAAAAATGTATGCTTAGAATAATTAAACTTTCTGCCAATAGCCGAAAAGGAAGGCAAGTAGGGGAAGCAATTTGAAAATAAAAAAGTTCCCATTTCTTTTCCCTCCCTTTCTAAAAGGTGAGGATGGTGATACATTGTCATCCTTTGTACCGGTGCGATTCGGCTCAAATCTAATTTAAATTTGTACTGGGCGTGTATTAATGAATGAGCTCCCCTGCGCATGACTTAAAATATTCATTTAAATATAATTCTCTAACGTTTTTATATGAATTCTTACCTGATCAAGACTTCGATGAAATAAAATAATATATGCGATAGGAAATTCTCTCTCCTCAATCGACACAGGCGGGTACCTCGTGAATCCGAATTTCGTTTTAAACCGACTGCAATCCTTTGCCTCCATCAAGATCTGTTGACTGGACAATCTCTGCACCCGCTGCTGATACAAGGAGTTGTTGGTCGGCCCGGTAAGCATCTGTTCACAACTGCAGTTGCTCATGTCAGGAAATCCGATCCACCCATGTCGGTAGGCCGTTGACATATCCACAGATTGACTGAGGTTTTGTTGGTCTTTTGACCGGTCCGGTAAAACAGATTTTCCGCTTGTTTCTACTCCTTGGCCGCGAGCCCTCACCGTTGTGGGGTGAATTTCATTTTCAGTAAGACTCGTTTTTATTTTGTCGACGTCTGTTCTGTCGGTTCTCGCTTGACCTGTGATGTGTCTTTCCCATCTTGTGTGATTCAGCGGAGTTGTCAAGCGCCCGTTAGACCAGAGTTTAGCAACGGTCATCATCTGGTAGGAGAATGTCAGGAAACACATCACCAACATAACATTTCTTACAGATTTCCGCTTCCAGAACACCCTACCTGCAGTGTGATGAAAATCGATAATTTGTTTTATTGCTGGTCATCAAAAAGATACCCTAACACAGCGGTTCTCAACCTGTGGGTCGCGACCCCTTTGGGGGTCGCGGGACCCTTTTCCAGGGGTCGCCTAAGACCATCTGAAAACACATATCCTTAGAGCTATGAAGAAGCAACGAAAATAATTGTGTGGGTCGGGGTCGCCACGACACAAGAAACTGTATTAGAGGGTCGCGGCACTAGGAAGGTTGAGAACCACTGCCCTAACACAAAACATCGATTAAAAAAAAAAATTCTCATTTCAAGTGTTTTCATTAAATATGAACTGGGAAAGAAAAGTCCAAAGAATGGTTAAAGGTCATTTGATGAAAGAAGTGACGACCAATGATTTCTTTTTGTGCGTGTCTTTCTAACAGACTGATTTAAAATTATAACCGTTGTAAAAAAAAGTTGAAATGAATTCCTTCATTCAGATACCGCATTTGGATATTGGATCAAATTAATGTCTCCCCAAAGTCACGTGGGAGCATACCATACAAAACAGAGAGAGAAAGAGTGAGGAAGAGAGTGAAGAGGTGGAGAGTGAGGAAGTGAGCGTGATAGAGAGAGAAAGAGTAGGGAGAGACAGAGGGAGTTTTAGTGATAAATTAAGGTAGGTATAGTAGGGGTAGAAAGATAGGGAGTGACAGAGAGAGCTAGAAGGAGGGTGAGAGAGAAGAGGAGTAATAGAGAGAGAGAGAGAGAGAGAGAGAGAGAGAGAGAGAGAGAGAGAGAGAGAGAGAGAGAGAGAGAGAGAGAGAGAGAGGGAGCAGGACAGAAAACAATACGCACAAATCTTCTGTGAGTTTTTAAAAAGAAAATTTCAGACATTGAGCAATCTATATTTTGAAGTTTCCATCATTTGGCAAGATAGGGAGTAAAAATTAGTTGTTCTCTTTAAACAGGATTGTGTCGTTACACTATATTTTAAAAAAAAATCAATAAAAACATTTACTCAAACATTTATTTCAATTTAAAAAAAATAAAAACTTAAAAGAAAGGTTTAACTGAAATTTGAACACTTCCAAACCTACCTAACACAACATAAAATTACTTCCCATCCTACCTTCTCTTTTCATTCCTAACAAAACATAAAATTACTTCCAAACCTACCTTCTCTTGTCATTTCTAACACAACATAAAATTACTTACCAATCTACCTGCTCTTGTCATTTCTAACACACCATAAAATTACTTCCCAACCTACCTTCTCTTTTCATTCCTAACAAAACATAAAATTACTTCACAACCTTCCTTCTCTTTTCATTCCTAACACAACATAAAATTACTTCCCAACCTACCTTCTCTTTTCATTGCTAAAACAACATAAAAATACTTCCCATCCTACCTTCTCTTTTCATTCCTAACACAACATAAAGATACTTCCCAACCCACCTGCTCTTTTCATTCCTGGCACAACATAAAATTACTTCCCAACCTAACTTCTCTTTTCATTCCTAACACAACATAAAAATACTCCCCAACCTGCCTTCTCTTTTCATTCCTAAAAAAACAAAAAATTACTTCCCAACCTACCTTCTCTTTTCATTTCAAACACAACATTAAATTACTTCCCAACCTACATTCTCTTTTCATTCCTAACACAACATAAATATACTTCCCAACCTACCTTCTCTTTTTTTTCCTAACACAACATAATAATACTTCCAAACCTATATTCTCTTTTCATTCATAACACAACATAAAAATACTTCCCAACCTACCTTCTCTTTTCATTCCTAACACAACATAAAAATACTTCCCAACCTACCTTCTCTTTTCATTCCTAACCCAACATAAAAATACTTTCCAACCTACCTTCTCTTTTCATTCCTAACAACATAAAATTACTTCCCCACCTACCATCTCTTGTCATTCCTAACACAACATAAAAATACTTCCCAACCTACCTTCTCCTTTCATTCCTAACACAATATAAAATTACTTTCCAACTTACCTTCTCTTTTCATTCCAAACACAACATAAAAATACTTCCCAACCTACCTTCTCTTTTCATTCCTAACACAACATAAAAATACTTCCGAACCTACCTTCTCTTTTCATTCCTAACACAACATAAAATTGACTTCCCAACCTACATTCTCTTGTCATTCCTAACACAACATAAAATTACTTCCCAACCTACCTTCTCTTTTCACTCCTAACACAACATAAAAATACTTCCCAAACTACCTTCTCTTTTCATTTCTCACACAATATAAAATTATTTCCCAACCTACCGTCTCTTTTCATTCCTAACACAACATAAAAATAATTCCCAACCTACCTTCTCTTTTCATTGCTAACAAAACATAAAATTACTTCCCATCCTACCTTCTCTTTTCATTCCTAACACAGCATAAAAATACTTCCCAACCTACCTTCTCTTTTCATTCCTAACAAAAAATAAAATTACATCCTAACCTACCTTCTCTTTTCATTCCTAACACAACATAAAATACTTCCCAACCTACCTTCTCTTTTCATTCCAAACACAACATAAAATTACTTCCCATCCTACCTTCTCTTTTCATTCCTAAAAAAACATAAAATTACTTCCCAACCTTCCTTCTCTTTTCATTCCTAACACAACATAAAATTACTTCCCAACCTACCTTCTCTTTTCATTCCTAACAAAACATAAAATTACTTCCCATCCTACCTTCTCTTTTCATTCCTAACACAACATAAAAATACTTCCCATCCTACCTTCTCTTTTCATTCCTAACACCACATAAAATTACTTCCCAAAAAATCTGCTCTTGTCATTCTAACACCACATAAAATTACTTCCCAACCTACCATCTCTTGTCATTCCAGCACAACATAAAAATACTTCCCAACCTTCTTCTCTTTTCATTCCTAACACAATATAAAATTACTTTCCAACCTACCTTCTTTTTTCATTCCTAACGCAACATAAAAATACTTCCCAACCTACCTTCTCTTTTCATTTCTAACACAAAATAAAAATACTTCCGAACCTACCTTCTCTTTTCATTCATAACACAACATAAAATGACTTCCCAACCTACATTCTCTTGTCATTCCTAACACAACATAAAATTACTTCCCAACCTACATTCTCTTTTCACTCCTAACAAAACATAAAAATACTTCCCAACCTACCTTCTCTTTTCATTTCTCACACAATATAAAACTACTTCCCAACCTACCTTCTCTTTTCATTCCTAACACAACATAAAAATACTTCCCAACCTACCTTCTCTTTTCATTCCCAAAAAAACATAAAAATACTTCCTAACCTACCTACCTTCTCTTGTCATTCCTAACACAACATAAAAATACTTCCGAACCTACCTTCTCTTTTCATTCCTAACAAAACATAAAATTACTTCTTAACCTTCCTTCTCTTTTCATTCCTAACACAACATAAAATTACTTTCCAACCTACCTTCTCTTTTCATTCCTAACAAAACATAAAATTACTTCCCATCCTACCTTCTCTTCTCATTCCTAACACAACATAAAAATACTTCCCATCCTACCTTCTCTTTTCATTCCTAACACCACATAAAATTACTTCCTAACCTATCTGCTCTTGTCATTCAAACACCACATAAAATTTCTTCCCAACCTACCTTCTCTTTTCATTCCTAACAAAACATTAAAATACTTCCCAACCCACCTGCTCTTGTCATTCCTAACACAACATCAAATTACTTCCCAACCTACCTTCTCTTTTCATTCCTAACAAAACATAAAATTACTTCCCATCCTACCTTCTCTTTTCATTCCTAACACAACATAAAAATACTTCCCATCCTACCTTCTCTTTTCATTCCTAGCACCACATAAAATAACTTCCCAACAAATCTGCTCTTGTCATTCTAACACCACATAAAATTACTTCCCAACCTACCATCTCTTGTCATTCCTAACACAACATAAAAATACTTCCCAACCTACCTGCTCTTGTCATTCCTAACACAACATAAAATTACTTCCCAACCTTCCTTCTCTTTTCATTCCTAACAAAACATAAAATTACTTCCCAACCTACCTTCTCTTTTCATTCCTAACACAACATAAAATTACTTCCCAACCTACCTTCTCTTTTCATTCCTAACACAACATAAAAATACTTCCCAACCTACCTTCTCTTGTCATTCCTAACACAACATAAAAATACTTCCCAACCTACCTGCTCTTGTCATTCCTAACACAACATAAAATTACTTCCCAACCTTCCTTCTCTTTTCATTCCTAACAAAACATAAAATTACTTCCCAACCTACCTTCTCTTTTCATTCCTAACACAACATAAAATTACTTCCCAACCTACCTTCTCTTTTCATTCCTAACACAACATAAAATTACTTCCCAACCTACCTTCTCTTTTCATTCCTAACACAACATAAAATTACTTCCCAACCTACCTTCTCTTTTCATTCCTAACACAACATAAAAATACTTCCCAACCTACCTTCTCTTTTCATTTCTAACACAACATAAAAATACTTCCGAACCTACCTTCTCTTTTCATTCATAACACAACATAAAATGACTTCCCAACCTACCTTCTCTTGTCATTCCTAACACAACATAAAAATACTTCCCAACCTACCTGCTCTTGTCATTCCTAACACAACATAAAATTACTTCCCAACCTACCTTCTCTTGTCATTCCTAACACAACATAAAATTACTTCCCAACCTACCTTCTCTTTTCATTCCTAACAAAACATTAAAATACTTCCCAACCCACCTGCTCTTGTCATTCCTAACACAACATCAAATTACTTCCCAACCTACCTTCTCTTTTCATTCCTAACAAAACATAAAATTACTTCCCAACCTACCTTCTCTTTTCATTCCTAACAAAACATAAAATTACTTCCCAATCTACCTTCTCTTTTCAATCCTAACACAACATAAAAATACTTCCCATCCTACCTTCTCTTTTCATTCCTAACACCACATAAAATTACTTCCCAACCTATCTGCTCTTGTCATTCCTAACACAACATAAAATTACTTCCCAACGTACCTGCTCTAGTCATTCCTAACACAACATAAAAATACTTCCCAACCTACCTGCTCTTGTCATTCCTAACATAACATAAAATTACTTCCCAACCTATCTGCTCTTGTCATTCCTAACACAACATAAAAATACTTCCCATCCTACCTTCTCTTTTCATTCCTAGCACCACATAAAATAACTTCCCAACAAATCTGCTCTTGTCATTCTAACACCACATAAAATTACTTCCCAACCTACCATCTCTTGTCATTCCCAACACAACATAAAAATACTTCCCAACCTACCTTCTCTTTTCATTCCTAACGCAACATAAAAATACTTCCCAACCTACCTTCTCTTTTCATTTCTAACACAACATAAAAATACTTCCGAACCTACCTTCTCTTTTCATTCATAACACAACATAAAATGACTTCCCAACCTACATTCTCTTGTCATTCCTAACACAACATAAAGTTACTTCCCAACCTACCTTCTCTTTTCACTCCTAACACAACATAAAAATACTTCCCAACCTACCTTCTCTTTTCATTTCTCACACAATATAAAATTACTTCCCAACCTACCTTCTCTTTTCATTCCTAACACAACATAAAAATACTTCCCAACCTACCTTCTCTTTTCATTCCTAAAAAAACATAAAAATACTTCCTAACCTACCTACCTTCTCTTGTCATTCCTAACACAACATAAAAATACTTCCGAACCTACCTTCTCTTTTCATTCCTAACAAAACATAAAATTACTTCCCAACCTTCCTTCTCTTTTCATTCCTAACACAACATAAAATTACTTTCCAACCTACCTTCTCTTTTCATTCCTAACAAAACATAAAATTACTTCCCATCCTACCTTCTCTTTTCATTCCTAACACAACATAAAAATACTTCCCATCCTACCTTCTCTTTTCATTCCTAACACCACATAAAATTACTTCCCAACCTATCTGCTCTTGTCATTCCTAACACAACATAAAATTACTTCCCAACGTACCTGCTCTAGTCATTCCTAACACAACATAAAAATACTTCCCAACCTACCTGCTCTTGTCATTCCTAACACAACATAAAATTACTTCCCAACCTATCTGCTCTTGTCATTCCTAACACAACATAAAAATACTTCCCAACCTACCTGCTCTTGTCATTCCTAACACAACATAAAATTACTTCCCAACCTATCTGCTCTTGTCATTCCTAACACCACATAAAATTACTTCCCAACCTACCTGCTCTTGTCATTCCTAACACAACATAAAAATACTTCCCAACCTACCTGCTCTTGTCACTCCTAACACAACATAAAATTTCTTCCCAACCCACATGCTCTTGTCATTCCTAACACAACATAAAATTACTTCCCAACCCACATGCTCTTGTCATTCCTAACACAACGTAAAATTACTTCCCAACCTACCTGCTCTTGTCATTCCTAGCAGCATAAAATTATTACCCACTCTTGTCTTTCCTAACATAATATAAATTTACTAGTCCACTTGTCTTTTCTAATTGAGTAGCCTGTTATATCTTCCATTCGCCACTCAATGACTAGGATATGACAATATTTATTCGCAGTAGGCCTGTGCCTGCAGTGGTAGGAAAAGGCATGTGGGGTAGGGGTGTGAAGGGTTCAACTGCTGCATGTTAGGAGACGGTGGGAAGTCGTCTGAACGATCAACCATTATTGAGATTAATAGAATACCGAGTGCCTTGGTGGTGGTGGTGTGTGGGGTGGGGGGGGGGGGGGGGGGGGGGTTGTTCTTTCTGACGGAAACCCAAGACCCACAACCAATAGGTACTCTCAATAACCAACACCTTCAGTATCGTGCCTATTCCGATGACATAGCACTGTTGGGAAAAAGTAGTAAAGACATAATCTTAATTGAATTAGAAGACGCATAACTACAAGCAGGGCTGGAAGTTAACCAAAAAAAAAAAAACATGACTTTGTAAAGAGAAGAACAGACATTTAATCATTAAAATTAGTACTACACTTTTGAAAACGTAAATCAATTCAATGTACCTTAATAAATGATAGAAATGAATTCAAAATAGAAATAGAAGAAAGAATATCAGCCGGAAACAGGGCATGCGTCAGTAGTCCGAAAATACACAAAAGTAAAAACCATACAAGAGAGACAATGAAAACTGTATATAAAACTGTAATCAGACCAGTTGTAAACATGATTCGGAAGTGAAACTCGGACCCTAACGAAAACGGCTGAAACCCCATTAAACCCATGGGAGAGGAAAGTTCTCTCGGAAATATACGAACCAACAAAGGTTGAAATGGGTTGAGATTACTAACCAACCAGGAATTAAATTAAACTATAATTTAGGAGACCAAGTGGAAAACCTTCTAAGTCAATTTTTTAAAATAAATGAGTTATCCATATTGGCTATTTAACTAAGTGTCAATCTACTATATTTTTGTGTAAATAGTGATTTAAAAGTTTTATGTACGTCTAAAATTCACCACTAAAAAAATATATAAATGCCATATTGGATATATAAATTAATTTACAAAAACTCATTTTTCTCTATATCAAAAAGAAGTTACTTAGCAGGGTTTGCAAATAGACTCCTCGTGTATTAAGAATCATACACTGGTAGCAGTGATTAAAAAAGGCGGGCTACGCTGGGAGGGACTATAGAAAGCCTTAAAATTGACAGAGGAGTGAAAGGGTGCACCACCAAAACCCCAGAGGAAAAAGCTCAAAGGCAGAGTGGAAGGAAGTGGTGAGGCGAATGGAAGCCAAAGGATTAATGCCTAATGTGTGCCGTATAACAGCCAAAGGTATAATGCCTGATGTGTGCCGTATGACAGCCAAAGGTATAATGCCTAATGTGTGTCGTATGACAGCCAAAGGTATAATGCCTAATGTGTGCCGTATGACAGCCAAAGGTATAATGCCTAATGTGTGCCGTATGACAGCCAAAGGTATAATGCCTAATGTGTGCCGTATGACAGCCAAAGTTATAATGCCTAATGTGTGCCGTATAACAGCCAAAGGTATAATGCCTAATGTGTGCCGTATAACAGCCAAAGGAATAATGCCTAATGTGTGCCGTATGACAGCCAAAAGTATAAAGCCTAATGTGTGTCGTATGACAGCCAAAGGTATAATGCCTAATGTGTGCCTTATGACAGCCAAAGTTATAATGCCTAATGTGTGTCGTATGACAGCCAAAGGTATAATGACTAATGTTTGTCGTATGACAGCCAAAGGCATAATGCCTAATGTGTGCCGTATGACAGCCAAAGGTATAATGCCTAATGTGTGCCGTATGACAGCCAAAGTTATAATGCCTAATGTGTGCCGTATGACAGCCAAAGGTATAATGCCGAATGTGTGCCGTATGACAGCCAAAGGTATAATGCCTAATGTGTGTCGTATGACAGCCGAAGGTATAATGCCTAATGTGTGCCGTATGACAGCCAAAGGTATAATGCCTAATGTGTGCCGTATGACAGCCAAAGGTATAATGCCTAATGTGTGCCATATGACAGCCAAAGGTATAATGCCTAATGTGTGCCATATGACAGCCAAAGGTATAATGCCTAATGTGTGCATTATGACAGCCAAATATGTAATGCCTAACGTATGCCATGTGCCCTTTGATGATAGTGTACTCGTCTGCCACTGTTTTTATTCATGAATCATATTATATATATATATATAT
>CAXITT010000583.1:14774-35170 GCA_964033795.1 Lymnaea stagnalis | reverse complement strand
GTGGGGGGGGGGGGGAATATGTCCTCGCTACTACGCCTCTGTTATGGAGTCTCCTCCTAATAATACACGACCCTCTGAATAGCTTAATAAATTCACTGCTTTTGTTCCGAATCTCAGACACAATAGACAGGCAGACATTCAGTTTAAGACACGCTGTTCGTAGTACGTTCACCTCTCTATTTCCCTGTTTGCCCCATTCAAAGGATTCGCCATCTTTAAACCAACAGATCCACGTTGGAGCCCATTGTGCCCTCATACCTGGGACGTGTTGCCTTTCAAGTCGGATTATTTGACGCCACCTGTTTGAGACTTCAAATGGGCTTCATGGCTGCGTGAATCACTGCACATAACTTCTAAACCTTGTATTTAATCTGGAGCAACTACGACCTCAGGCTTTGCTTGTGCGTGTCTAACTGTGCTATGCGTCCCCCACATTACACACAAACGAAACATTGAAACAACGGAATCCATAATTTCAACACCCTCTAGCATTTCAGCACATGAACAGGTGAAGTAAGGCCCTTTAAATGTCATAACCCCTAAGCAATTAAACGATAGGGCGCCTCAAACAACAACTAGGTTTCAAAATTATCAAGAAAATTAAAAGTTTTTTTTTTTTTTTTTTTTTTTTTTTAAAATCCTACAAATAAAATAAAAAAACTGACACCTAAGATAGAAAATAGAGGAGAATGTCAATACGTGTTAACACGCAATTAATTGATTTTTGACCTCAGCAGAGATACAGCATTAGGCCCTCCTCTATACCTGATGTTGCAAACTCTGTATGGTGAAATATACTGGCAAATGATTTAAATCCTCAACTGCACTGCTCTTCCATTTGAAGATGGTGTCGCTGCTCCACGTCAGTGTCCAACCACCCCACCCCGACTGTCCTCTACTGCTATCTGGCTGAGTTCTCTCTAGTCCCCACTAATAATGTTACATCCTCTTTTGCGGGCTGAGTCTAGACTCTTAAAACCCGGGCCAGTTTTTCAGCGGCGTGTCTCATCTGATGGACATCGCCTTAAATAAAATTTTCAAAACATGTCTCTGCGTTCAGACCCTCTGCCCCCCCCCCCACGCCGTTGCCGGGGCAGCCCACCGTCAGGTGGTCCACCGTTTCGTCGGCCTGGCCACCATAGTCTGCAGTTTTGACCCCCTTCTAGAGACTAGTCGGTGCAGATAGCTGCGTGTCGCGCAGTGGCCTGCTCTCATCGGGGTGATGAGACTCTGCTCTTGTCTCCTGAGTTTCCACCACGGATCGCTTTCGCTTGGTTCCCTTTTTTTTTTTTTTTTGATCAGTTCCCGAATTAGTCGTGGCATCTCTAGAGATTCTTTCCCCAGGACAATCTATTTCTACGTCTGTGCGACGAGCTGTTTCTTCGGGTACTATGATTAACTTTCCGCTTCCCTCTCACTAAATGGAAATTTCTCATGAACTCTACACTCTACATTCGCTTCTACGCTCCATTGCCTTGATGTATTACTATTGCCAATGTCACCGCCACGGGTCATGCTCCGCTCGTTCCGGTGCAATCTGACCCCCTAGGACAAGAAGCCAGTCTTCGTACCTGCGTGAATTCCCCGACTCCCCGCACCACCCAGACTGAGAACTCCACAATCAGGGTTTCTTTCAGCTATATCTCCTGGGGGGCACAACCCCCCCCCCCCGGGCAAAAATATGTCCAACAATAAATCAACTGGCGCTGCTGGCACCTCCCCCCCCCCCGAAAAATTGGGGGGCACTTCAGATTTTCGGGGGGGGGGGGGTGCGGGGGTCCTGGGGGGCACAACCCCCCCCCCCCGGGCAAAAATATGTCCAACAATAAATCAACTGGCGCTGCTGGCACCTCCCCCCCCCCCGAAAATTTGGGGGGCACTTCAGATTTTCGGGGGAGGTGGGGTGCGGGGGAATTTCTGACATAATCAATAGTGAATTATTTTATCAATCGACGTCACTTTATTTAAGAAAAAAAAACAGGAAAAAAAAACATTGTCTCTTAACAATTTCGATAAGTTTATTAGAGTGGTGTGTTTCAGGACACCATATTCATTTCGCTGTGCTAACACCTGAATGGTTGGTATCAAAACACAGGCGTTTAGAACTCCACCTGAAGTGGACTAGAACGCAACAGAGCTGAGGAAGCCTTTGTCACCAAAAAACAGAGCCCAAAAAGCCCAAGGTACACAGCATATTGAGCTACACATTGAAATATGGAATCATTTGCATAAAGCAGCTCGAAAGCTGGCGACCATTTTATGGGTTTTTTTTTAAACAGCGTGGGGGGGGGGGGGGGGGGGGGAGGGGGGGCTTCTTTGTCTTGAGGGATAGCGAGTTGAAACTTGGCACATACGAATCTGATAATATGCACTTTGATTTCATGAGATCCTTTCAGTCTCTTTATCTGAACGCTAATTAAATAATCATAATAATAAATTCAAATTTAACGTAGCTGTCCGATTATTGTAAACGACCTTCAAGAATCAAGGACATTTTTTTCTAATTTGTTTTTATTTTTATTTGTTTTACAAGGAAATGCCCTCTGTGAGTCTTGAACAGTATCACACAGACCTGAGTTATCAACAGTATCATACATACTTCA
Source organism: Lymnaea stagnalis (assembly GCA_964033795.1). NCBI lineage: Eukaryota > Metazoa > Mollusca > Gastropoda > Lymnaeidae > Lymnaea > Lymnaea stagnalis. The sequence continues at coordinate 32,567 of CAXITT010000583.1, read as the reverse complement.
GTCATCAATAGTATCACAAATAAACCGTACCAAGTTATATTCCTTTAACTTCAAGAATGTTTGATGTATGGTAATTTAAAATATGATTTAACTCTAATACTTACATAAAACATTTCAACAACAAAAATAAACCAAAAAAAAACTGTATTTTTAATTTTTTTAATTTTTTTTTTGGGCCTTTGGTTTTCTAGCTGTGACAAACCTAAATTTGACAAACCCAAATGTGACAAACCCAAATGTCACAAATCTAAATTTGACAAACCCAAATGTGACAAACCCAAATGTGATAAACCTAAATGTGACAAACCCAAATGTGACAAACCCGAATGTGACAAACCTAAATTTGACAAAGCCAAATGTGACAAACCCAAATGTGACAAACCCAAATATGACAAACCCAAATGTGACAAACCCAAATTTGACAAACCCAAATGTGACAAACCTAAATGTGACAAACCCAAATGTGACAAACCCAAATTTTACAAACCCAAATTTGACCAACCCAAATGTGACAAACCCAAATGTGACAAAACCAAATTTGACAAGCCCAAATTTGACAAACCCAAATGTGACAAACCCAAATGTGACAAACCCAAATGTGACAAACCCAAATTTGACAAACCCGAATATGACAAACCTAAATGTGACAAAGTCAAATGTGACAAACCCAAATGTGACAAACCCAAATGTGACAAACCAAATGTGACTAACCAGAATGTGACAAACCCAAATGTGACAAACCCGAATGTGACAAACCCAAATGTGACAAACCAAACGTAAAAAGTACACATACACACACACACACACACACATACACACACACACACACACATTCATTGGTTAATCCGGGTCCGTACATGAACCGAAAATTTAAACACGCAACCCTTATAATTTAAAAACACAACCCCTTATAATTTGAACACACCACCCTTATAATTTAAACGCACAAATCGCATATCTAATAACGCGAATCCAATGTTATAATAAATAGCGAGTCAAAACTGTAAACAATCGTTTTTTTTTTTTTAAAATGTCATCTCTCAAAACACGGTCCCGGTTTTTCGAATAATTATAATTATAATTTAAAAGGCTGCGGCTATTTGGACCTGGGAATCAGAAGTGAGAGTTTGGGTTTATTTAAATATATATTATATATATATATANGGGTTTGTAAGACAAAACTTGGTATCAAATGAAAGATAATTGAATGGACTATAATATGTTTGTAAACTTACTTCTTCAGTTTAACTAAACTAAACTACCACAAATGACATCCGAATAGCACTGATTCTAAAGGGACCCAGACAAGCATAGCCGTTCTTCGGACTAATGAAGGAAACTAAGATGATGTCATCGAACTAGACTCTAAACTTACATAGCAATAACAATTAGCTTTCCAGCACAGGAACTGCCAATAGTTTGGGTTTAATCCTCGAGTTTGATCAATGTGTGAATTGCAGGACAAAACTTGAAACTTTGAAAATCCCCGGCCAGCCAAAAGAATTAAACTCTCTAAAGTTAATTTTTCAAGATATGATGCGAAACTTTTAGAAATTTGTAAAAAAAAAAATAATAATAAATAAAAAAAAAAAAAACTACTGATCAATTCATTAATGCCATTTCTATGGAGTGTTAATAGAATTATTCGTACTCACAAATCATGCACCGGATTAATTTGGACATATCCCAGTTGTTGTAAACCTTGCTTCAACCAATGGAACCGGACAAAAATGTGAATTTAAGAAAAATGATTAAAACATTTATTCAATGTCTGTTGACGACAAAGCCTATCCTCCATCCGTTGTTGGTTTTTTTCGTTTTTTTTTTTTTTGCATCAAATATTGTGCTGTTACGCCATAGTGGTGCTGATACACTTTTGTTCACACGAAAAAAAGAAAGAAAAGAAAAGAAAAAAAAAGGTGATCTATCCCTCAGCGCATTGCACACATTAAAAAGGTTGCGGTGCACCGGCCCACCGCGGCTTTTACCCTCCACTCACTGGCTTGTAAACTGTCTTGGCGTTTATCAGATATGGGGTACTTGGAACCAGTCGCCCCACCGCAGGCGTCTTCTTAGATTCCCACACATCCTTTACTATCAAACACAGAACGACACGTTTCATGGCACCGAGTTACGCTACGTGACATAGTAAAAGCTGTAGGTCATTTATGTCAGACATCTGTGACTGGATATTTGGCATTTATGTCAGACATCTGTGACCGGATATTTGGGATTTATGTAGTCAAACATCTGTGACTGGAAATTTGGCATTTATTTCATCAGACATCTGTGACTGGATACTTGCCATTTATTTCATCAGACATCTGTGACTGGATACTTGCCATTTATTTCATCAGACATCTGTGACTGGATACTTGCCATTTGTTTCATCAGACATCTGTGACTGGATACTTGCCATTTATTTCATCAGACATCTGTGACTGAATACTCGGCATTTCTTGACACTTACAATACGAATGGAAACGTATATTGTTATGTCAAGTGTAAGGATTTATTTTAACCTTGTTGTCTCGAGAGTGAAAAGTCTGCACCACTAAAATGGTTGGTTAATTTCCGTATTGTCGGTTGGGGTGGGTGGGGGTGTTCTAGAGAGCAAGAGTTGGTATATATGAGGGGTGGGGGTCTGGAGAGCAAGAGTTAGTTGGTACTTAAGAGGGATTAGGGGTTGGGTGGTTCTGGAGAGCGAGAGTCGATGTATAGGAGGGATGGGGGTATGGACTGCAAGAGTGGATGTCTTTAGGAGGGCTGGGGGAAGGGAGAGCAAGAGTGGATGTATAGGAAGGGTGGGGTCTTGGCTGCAAGAGTGAATGTCTTTAGGAGGGGTGGGGGAAGGGAGAGCAAGAGTGGATGTATAGGAAGGGTGGGGTCTGGACTGCAAGAGTGGATGTCTTTAGGAGGGATACGAATAAATGTGAAAGGTATTTTCAGACAAGATTTGTTGTTTTTTTTAAGGGGCCACTATGGGCTCGGCTGACTTCAAACTCCTGGTTCTAGATGTTTATGGATAATGGGAGCGAAAACCCAAGTGTAACCGAACATTTGTCGACTATTTCTTGAACGTTCGGGTGTCAGTTTTATACCGTTTCCTTTGTAATCTAACATCGAAACTTTCTTTTGTTGATTCGTTGACTTCCTAACGATTTGAAAATGATAGTGCAATAAAATATTGATAACATTTTCGAAAGTCTTTTTTTTTTTTTTTTTTGGTAACCTTATTTGTTTCAGTTTTTCTTTTAGGCATTCGAAACTTTCTTTTGTTGATACGTTGACTTCCTAACGATTTGAAAATGATAGTGCAATAAAATATTGATAACATTTTCGAAAGTCTTTTTTTTTTTTTTTTTTTTTGGTAACCTTATCTGTTTCAGTGTTTCTTTTAGGCATCTCTATGGGGGCACTGCCCCCACCCCCTGGGGAAAGTCAAGTGCTCCAGCGGGAGAAAAATGTGCACAATAAAACTAAAATATATTTTTTAACGCCCAAATTGTCCTTTTTATAACACGTTTAAAAAGAACAGCGAATGTTGCCATAAACACGATTACAATTATTGGAAACGAGTAAATTTCGCTACACTAGAAACATTTGATGATCTGTATTGTTATGTAGGACACTTTCCTCGTGCCGTGAACTTTGTTTGACCCCAAATTAGATTCCTAGCAGACGCTACGTTCATAGATGGGCGTTGCCTAGTTCCTGTCATCTTACCGTGTTTACTGCCAAAAGCAACTAAAAATAATTAATCTGGTCTCATAGTATTTTGTGGAATGTTCGCGATTGTATTAGAAAAGTAAAGGCATTTCTGGACGCGTCGGTAGACCCACTATATAAATAAGGGGTTTCAGAGATTCACGGAGATTCAGATTGATTGATAGATATTTTAACTTCACGAGACCAGTGTATTATTCTTTGTGTACTCATATGTGTTCATTTGCATTCATCATTGTACCTTTTTTTTTTTTTTGTGGCACATTGTACTAACTGTGTACCGGTACAAGACATACTCTGTAAGTTGATGATTTGTAATTATATTTATTCTTTTTTTTTGTAATTATATTAATACTTAAACTTAAATAAATCTTATTAATTGTAATTAGCAACTGTTTTGGGTGTCGTATTTTTGCTATTGTATTTCTCTATGGCATCGTCCTTTGCTGTGCGCTGTTTGGACGAGCCATAACTTAAAACAAGAGATTGATTTCTCACAATAGAAGCCAGTGCGTAACAGTATATTTAAGGCTAATCTTAGCAGAGGCTTACACTATTCGATTATAAATATGGTGGTAAGCTGAAGCCATACTGTCAGTGTTCGCATTTTTCGGGATTTTTTATTTAATTTATTTCTTGCAACCTCACAAGTTTAAGATGTTAACAACACAGTATCAAACTACCGTTACATCAATGAGAGAGTATATAACTTTTAACAAAGTTCTCGCTGATAATCGAACCTGTGCAATCTGTTTTCAATGTATACTTCATCATACAAGCTGGAAAATAATAGTTGGTGTAGGGATTAAGTATAAATTGATTGATGGTATCATGCTTTAAGAAATATGGTTATTAGCATAATTTTTGATGTTATTTATTCCATGTATGTCAAACTTGATAAAATAAAATTTAAAAAAAATAATATTTGAAAAATGATAAAAAATTAAGAATTTAACGAGCGCAAACATACAGTGCAAGTCTCATTAATATTATCATTAAAGCAAAAGCGTTTGTGTTTAATAACGGAGTTTATAAATATATATATATATATATATATATATATATATATATATATATATATATATATATATATATATATAAGGTAATTTGAAATTTCGCTATTAATATATAACGAAATTGCATTGACAGTTATCGCCATTTTTATAAAATCTGAATTTGGCAATGGATTTCAAATTATTTTTCTTCAGTTGTTCGTTCCGGCTTATAAGCTCACACTTTTCTTTTTAGTCTCAGTTACTTTATCGGATATTGATTCAGAAGAAAAAAGACCGTCATCAAAAGTTGCGAAAGTATTCGAACAAAAGTTCCATTGAACGGGGGTCGAAGCTTTAATCGACAGAACAGTCCTCTTATACGCTGCAACTAGCGAGAGGAAAACTGGGCCTCTCGTGGGCCGGCTAATCTATTTAACCAAAATGTAGTATGTTCGACATAGCCGGCACCGAAACTACTTAATATTGTTTTATTGGCTGACTGTAAGCCGTTTTACCACGTGGCAAAAGCTTATTATTTGATCGGCCATTATTTGACTGCTAGGTTTTCATGCCTAATTTAAAAAAAAAAAAATTCACTTAGGTGGCATAGAAATCCACTTCACAGTCTGAGGGTACACTCTATGGTCTGTGTACACTACACGATCCATTCAATTCCAGCCAAAGGCCAGTCAAGCTAAAACATCACCCCGGAGGGTTGAGACTCGTTAACCTTGGTCGCCAACTCACCTAAGAGAAGGAAACTCTGAATTAAAATTCGGAGTTGGAGTCTAGTAAGGCGTATACAATGACAATTCCTGCAACCGTATACCCATCCCTGGTCGTCTTGACGTAGAGTCCTGCCACTGGATATGGTGGGCCCGGGCGAGAGAGTGAGGTTGACGCCGCGCAACTCTTCTTCACTTTAAACAAAAAGTAACCCGCGCAAGTCAGCAGTCACCTGACGACTCGATGGTCCTAGTCGATCTTCGACGGACGAACAACAACACAATCCATGTAAACACAAAGATCATGACATGGCGTGTTGTGTTAGGCCAGTGTCTCATGCCCAAATGCACCAAGTTTTCCGCACTTGCCGTGGGGCATTTTTTAAACTTTCAGATTGGTAACAAGGCGGGAGAAACTGCAATTAGGTTAGCCAAAAAAAAAAGGAAATGAGTAAAACAAAGTATGGAAACACCAGAAAAAAAGGAACGTTTCGGCAGGGAGCCTTCATCAACGAACAAACAAAAGAAAAAACAGAAATACATTTTAAAAATAGCACTTAGCTGAAAAGCTGTATCCGAGAGGGCAGCACAAGTATTCTCTATATTAAACGAATCAACTTTAACGAAGATTTACAAATGTAATTTTTTTTTAATGAAAAATAATAGTAATGAAATGTTAATGTAACATTATGTCTTTAAAAATGCTGACATGGCATTACATAAAGGAACTTAACACCGCATAGAACTTCACAGACAAAAACTTTTTTAAAAAACAATAGCAGCTTCAAAAGCGGTGAATTGCTCCTATTATTAGGTTTACTTAAATCGAAAAGAAAATTATGAACTCATTTTTATTAAGAAATGTTATTGTCAAATCACAGTAATTAGGAATCCATCATCCGTCCGTCTTTATCACAGAATGCGTACTCTTCTTTTCTTTGTTAGGCTCCTTACACAAATATTGTAGCTGGAACGCAGCGGTGTAGTCAGGGCTTAAGCCGTCAGGATGGGCCAAGATTTTTGCCATCATGATGAGTGATTACTTGTATAGCGCTTGTGTCCATGCTATTTTAGCATGGTCACAGCGCGCTGATGTCTTAAAATCTATTTAAAGTAAAAAGTCTTTAAATGTTTCTTGAATAATCATCCGCCGCGAAAACAACTACGTTATGCAGTTGGCAAAAAAAAAAAAGGTGTCATATCATGTTTCCAACACACGGTCTTCGGTGAAAGGTCAAGGTTGTAAGACGAATTCTTCAATGCCAGGTCAAGTTCCGTACCATGCCTGACAGGGTCTGGTTGAAGATCATCTGGTCCATGCAGTGGAGGGCCGCCGGGTGATGGCTAATGTAGAACTTATTGGCGAACATACTGTCCTTGGTGACTAGACTGGAGAGGTCTTCGGGTGAAAATATGCAGATGTCGCGGACATACATCGTGGCGCATTCGTGAGAGGATGGAGTTGACCACAGTGAAAAGGATGTTATCCAGGTATTGGCACGGACAGGATCTGTGAATAATAGAGTATGATCACAATCTATGAATAATTTTATTAGTTGAAATACTGATACTATTCCCTAGTTGTAATGGTATTTTCAAAATTTAATTTTACAATTTGTAAAAAAAATATTTTTAGTTCAATTCCATTGGCTTCGGCAGGGGCACTTTATATCAGGGGTGTTATTACCCCCCCCCCCCCGTCCCCAAACCTTGAGTTGCGGTAGCCAAACCTCCCCTTCCCACCTGGACTTGCCCTTGGTCAATTTTGTAGGTCTTAATTTCGAGAGCTCTTATTTAATATTAGTAACACAAAATTTTTACATTTTAAAAAAAAAATAGTTTGTACTTTCTTGACTATTCAATGATGTTAACAATTGATTACAATTGCGCCAAGAGCTTAATCATTCTTCACGTTTTTCAGCAATTCAAATGATTAAATCCAGTAAATGTTAGTAGGCCGATAATTTTTAAAAAAAAAATGTAGTTCCAATTCAAAAAATTCAGACATTGCTGGGAGGCCGGATGTCTGTGTGGTGTAAATTGTGTCAATTCCAAAGAGGGAGATAGTAGTATAATTTCTAGCAGNTTAAAAATAATTTAATAAGGAGTTTTTTTTTTCTCCTTTTCCCCCCTATTAATTTTGTTACCTGGATTAATTCTAAAGCTGACTGGGTTGGGGGGGGGGGTGTGGGAATTCTCCCTTCTTATTATTGGAAGCAGCTCCTGCTTTATAAAATATCTTGCTGAGGTCAGTAAGACCTTTTCCATACAGATCCAACATTTTTGTTGGCGAAATATTACATTTATGCACAATACCTAACAAAAATGTTTTTAATAAGCATGAAATGTATTGCATAAAATGGCATTATATGCTTGGTCTTGACAAATTAACAAAACATGGCATTACCAGCTTGGTCTTGACAAAACATGGCATTACCAGCTTGGCCTTGGCAAACATGGCATTACCAGCTTGGCCTTGGCAAACATGGCATTACCAGCTTGGCCTTGACACAACATGACATTACCAGCTTGGCCTTGACAAAACATGGCATTACCAGCTTGGCCTTGACACAACATGACATTACCAGCTTGGTCTTGACAAAACATGACATTACCAGCTTGGCCTTGGCAAACATGGCATTACCAGCTTGGCCTTGACACAACATGACATTACCAGCTTGGCCTTGGCACAACATGGCATTACCAGCTTGGCCTTGACACAACATGGCATTACCAGCTTGGCCTTGACACAACATGGCATTACCAGCTTGGCCTTGGCAAAACCTGAATACCATCGCTCATTATTATGCTGTCGAAGTTATCACCAACGCTACGACTCATATAGTGTAGTTACCAGTGTGATAGCCCCCAGGTACCTCGACCACCCGACTGTTATGTAGAGTTGACCAGAAATACTCATCAGGGCTGGCCACGTGCCTACTCCACTGTAACAAGTCTCGAGCTGCAGGGTGGCTGAGAACGAAATCCACAAACTGACGCGTGAAACAGCCGTAGGCGCTGCCTTTGGCGATCTGAAAACCATGGGGTGGGAGTGGGAGCTCCTTTCCTGTAGTTTTCATTTTCCATTGGCCTATCCAGATAAAAGTAGTAATTAATAATTATTTTGAAAATTTTCAACACAAAAAAAAAAAAAGAAAAAAAAAAAACAAAATATAGGTTTCTACATAAAATTTCTTTGCACCTTAATATTGATTTTCCCCCCTTTTTTTTTGTTTTGTTTATGAATAAAAAATTTAAACAATTGCTAACTTAATTCTCACGATTAGATTTATCCCACGCAGTTACAAACTTTCTATCGAAGCGATCTCTCAGGATGCCTTTGTCTGACGTAAGAACTTCAATGTTGTTTGTTCCATTGAACATTTTCAAAATATTCACAAGCTCTTGATTGGATCTGTGTAAAAATACGAGGATAATTCTTTTATTGGATGCAAACGCTGAAATTGGTATTTACAGAGTAGGCCTACCAACGGATGGTCATTGGTGTAAACCCTTTGGTTACAAAGTATTCATAAAACTATTATCCGAAACGTTGAGATTCTTATCAGACTGTTTCAAATATCGAGTCGTGATACGTGGAAAAAGCAATGATCGTTAAGTATTTTTAGATAATTCCTACGATAATACTAAAAAAAACAAAAAAAAACAAAAAAACATTAATAATTATGCTATGAAAATAAACGTCCCATTGAGGCAGTGTTTTTCAACCGTTTCTATTGCAGTGTCTTTTCTGGCACAATTTATGAGTCCGTGGGCTTCTTGATAAATAAAACCCAATTACGTTTATTTTTTTCCATATGTATTCTAATTGGTATTTAAACTATACCCGGGTATTTGTTGAGTAAAATCATCATCATCATATTATTCTTCTGTGAACGCGTGGGGTTTTGAAATGATCAAATTGATCTTGATTGGCATTATAACTGGCGTGATTGTGTGGATGGATTTTCTTGACTGGATTTATTACTTCTATCAAAGCTTCAGCTTCTAATGTCACTTTAAAGCTCAGGGATTCATTTTTAATTATCCCTTGAAAGGCTCAATCATTCCTATTTAAATGGCTCTTCAAGGCTCAACGATTTACATTTAAATGGCTCTTAAAGGCTCAAAGATTCATATTTAAATGGCTCTTAAAGGCTCAAAGATTCACATTTAAAAGGCTCTTAAAGGCTCAAAGATTCACGTTTAAATGACTCTTAAAGGCTCACAGGTGATGATAACTAACCTAAGAGGAAACTGCTGCCCGGGCATGTTGATGACGTATTTCCACCGGACCGGGTGTTTCACGAGGTCCGCCATACAATCCACGTCTGCCATCAGCCTGGAGAAGCCGCCGTACACGATGTCGTGGAGCCTACTGGCAACGAACACGTTCGGTAGACACCTGGCCAGTGACATCACTGCGCCCAAGAGCAGTGGACTGCTTTTAATGTCCATGGTGAGACAATAGACGTTGTGAGGATGGTAGATGGCGCGGAGAAGGATCAACACCTGTGTTAGTTAGAGATCATGTTAATCGCATGTCAGAACTTGGGAAAATAACACTTGATTCCGAAACAATTCATTGAACCACTGAAAACACTACAAATTAAAATCATTAAAGAAGTGGCCATCCAGTAGTACTCACCGGGGTTTGGGATGTCGATTTTGGAGATTTTTGCGCACGCGTGCATAATACGTAAAAAAAGTGGAAAAATATGGAGGTGGGGGGTCTCGGCAGAAAAATACGTACATTTATTAAAATTTTCTACGATAATCGTCCTAAAATTCTGACAGTCACAAATAGCATAGTTATATCTCGAATGGTGTAAATATAAATATATATATATATATATATATATATATATATATATATATATATCACCATGTTTTCTACGAATTATCGTCATAATGTTGCCTTGAATCTTCACAAATGAATTCCCTAAATATCGCTAAGATGGTACTCAGTAGTAGAGGTGTTACCTTAATATTTAGTCCAAAGTATGTCTAACGTGTATGTGACGTATATCTTGTCAAGATACGCCGGTTTATCCTAACGTTTGTAGTATGCCCTGTATAAAATTCTTTACAAGTCACTTAGATATAGCGAATGGTTAAACGAAATACACTACTAGGCTGCGGGTAAAAATAGATCTAACAGGTCAGGTCACTAAGCGTCATCTAGTCACTGCAAACAATAGTTAGGCAAGGGGGTTACTGCTAGCACCACGGCCGCTAGAGGTCACAGTGGACGTAAAATTATGAAATGTACGTAATATTTCACAAGGCTTGTGTCAGAAAGCGACAGCAATTCACATCGAAAAAAAATTGTTCTCCTCCCCCCCCCCCTCCCCACACACACACACTTTATCTTTTACCCGGGCGGACCATTACACAGACGATTTTCTTTTCAGCGCCCCTTGTCTTTGTGAAGCATTTGGGAAGTTACAGTTCAATTCACTATTAAGGTCCTTTCTAAAGACATGTCGGGGCCCGCCTGATTTTTGGCTCCCTGTTGCCAGAGGCGTAGCGAGGGGTGGGCAGGGAGGGGACAGCTAGTTAGGGGCGCCAAATATGCTTTGATATTATTTTATTGATGAAAATAATGGGTTTGAGAGTTGAAAAAAAAAAAGAAAAAGGGGCGCTTTTAAATGGATCTTCTCCACGGGCGCGAATCTTGTCCCCGGGCGCCAAACACCCACGCTACGCCTCTGCCTGTTGCTCTTCGCCCCATTCTCGTGTACCGAAACGAGGATAGCGTGGCACCAGGGGCGATGCGGTGTATATCCTGGAAACCACTCGGCTAGCCCAACAGCCAGTGGTTAAAACATGTGACAGACGCATTTTGTGACCTGTGAAGTGACAAATGGGCAAATATTTTTTATTTTTTTTAAAGTGGGGTCACGACCGCTCGTTGCACGTACGCATGGGGGGCGTCAACAAATTATGCGTACAGGGGGGGGGGTAAGGGGGGGAAAATTTGACTTTTTATTCCGTACGTACTTTATGGTTGGCCCAAAAACCTAGGTTTTCTAAGGTTTTTATAAAAACAAAAAGTCTGAGCGCCCCTACATTAAAAGATCGATGGTTAGGGTTAGTATCGTGAACATACACCCCCACGTGATACACCCCCACGTGATACACCCCACGTGATACACCCCATGTGATACACCCCACGTGATACACCCCCACGTGATACACCCCCACGTGATACACCCCATGTGTGCAGCTTGGTGCAATTAACAAGACAGTACCGGTAGTAGCGGCACAAATGTCTGACCGTAGTGGGACCGGCATAATTTTTGTTCATTTCAGTAAACTTGTCAATGCTCTATTTATGCATACCGTGCAGTAATCAATGTAAAATTGTCATACAACCATACGAATAGATGACCTTTAACAGCATGACTTTATTCTACCCGGCCCTTCCCGCACCCCCCACCAAAATAATAAATTACACCCCCCCCCCACACTTGCCCACTTTCATCCACTGTAATAATCTTCACTTAGATGATATGTAAAGCTGACACTTGTGCAGTAATCAATGTAAAATTGTCATACCACCATACGAATAGATGACCTTTAACAGCATGACTTTATTCCACCCGGCCCTTCCCGCACCCCCCACCAAAATAATAAATTACACCCCCCCCCCACACTTGCCCACTTTCATCCACTGTAATAATCTTCACTTAGATGATATGTAAAGCTGACACTTGTTGGATAAAGGCGTATAGAATATTTTTTAAAAATGTAAATAAAAATAGTTTCAAAATCGATTAAATAGTAATTAAGGTTTAAAACCATTATCCTTTGGCGCCTTTTAATGTGTTCCTTTGACGGCTTGACTTGTCCCGAAGGGACTTCTTAACACCATCCGGCCCATGGATATTTCTGTCAAATTCTTGTTCTCACGTCCGTGCCTCTACTTAGCCGTATCCTTAAATGCTATTTTACCGATGGTCCAGAGTTATGCCTTCCTGAAACAAGAGATCCTGGCATCTACGGGGCTGCTGGTTGACTAGTATTTGGGCGCGAATGTGCTGCCCGGTGAAGCTAACAGGATTCTCGCGCAATACGTCAGACTCCCAAAAGGAAGGTGAGCGTTGCTCCGGGATCTCCCTTCGTCTCAACGAGGTGCTTTCGAACCCCCCTCCTCCTTTGCAGGTCGGTGACGGGGCTCGGGCCGACTGTAGGCGCTGGTGCTTCTGGGAGGGGGGAGGGGGCACTAGGGAAGGTGCCGTGGGTCGCAACCCCGAAACCCAGTGGTTATACGGCTTAACTGTTTTGGGGGTCAGAGGGAAAATAACTCGCCAAGTTGCCTCATGACCGGGCGGTGGACATTGCACTACTACAAGAGACCCTACTGAACAGGCAACCATTGCACTACTACAAGAGACCCTACTGAACAGGCAACCATTGCACTATTACAAGAGACCCTACTGAACAGGCGGCCATTGCACAAATCGGGCTTCTCTGTCTACCCGATCGTCTTGAAAACTTAAGCATATTTTTGTTTTCAAATTACATTTGCCAATTGTCTTTCACTTTTAATTTTAAAGAGATTCCTGACACATGCTTACGACGGAGAAAAATTAAATTGTCTTGTCACGCTAAGTAATTTTTGCAAAATCCCAGTTAAATAATCTTAAAAATTTTAAAAAAAAAAAAAAAAAAAAAAAAGAAAAGGAAAAAAAATGTGTTTTCTTGCAAATACAATACAAATATCACATGTCCAAAAGAAAACAATAACAAGCTTGATGTACCTGGTGTAAGCTAGTATGAAACAGAATGTTAAAAGCTATCGGGAACTCCAGCTCCTCCTGCGTAACATTCGGGTACCTCAAAAAACCATAAGTAGTTTTAAACCGCTCACAGCTGATGGTGTCCGCCAATATCTCGGTTGGGGTAATCTCCCTTACGGACTGCAAGTACTCCGAGTTGTTGACCTTAGATGTCAGCATTCGGGTACAGTCGCATCCGGAAATATCCTTAAATCCCACCCATTTGTTCACGTAGGCGACAACGGATGGGTGACGAACATCCGAGGTCCCGAAAAAGCCCACAGACGGCCGGACATCGTCTCCAGATGCCCTGATTTGGTCAATAAAGGGCCACGAAATGCAGAAGTTTCCAGTGTAACCTATCGGGGGTGTTGACACGACGGGTTGGTCCAACTCGCATTTCATCAACCATATACTGATGTAGGACACGAGTGCACTGTAGATGATTGCAACAGCCACTTTTGGACAATTTCCTGTGGAAAGAGAAGAATGCACCATCATTGTATTTGGGTTATACAAAAAATATGCTTCCCACTCTGGATCGATCCCGAAGACTATTTAAATTAATTAATTTGCTGTAGTCTGGCGCGGGGCCTTGGAATGGGATCGGGGGCGAAAAGAGATACCTACCCCAAATTGCCGTCTTCAGAGGGCGGCGCCAAAACCCCCGAGTGCAGCTGTGCTTACCCCCACTTTGGCACGACGTACATGGATCTATATAATAAATTGGATAGTAGAAGTAATATCGATTGGGTTTATGTTCAGGTGACACAGGATCAACCGATATATATGACGAAAAGCATAGGATTATCGGAAGTATGTTGAAAAGCATAGGGTTATCAGTTAGTATGTTGAAAAGCATAGGATTATCAGTTCGTTTGTTGAAAAGCATAGGATTACCAGTTAGTTTGTCCACAAGCATAGGGTTATCAGTTAGTTTGTTGAAAAGTATAGGATTATCAGTTAGTATGTTGAAAGGCATTAGATCATCAGAAGTATGTTGAAAAGCATGGGATTATCAGTTAGTATGTTGAAAAGCATATGATAGGGTTATCAGTAAGTATGTTGAAAAGCATGGGATTATCAGTTAGTATGTTTAGAAGCATGGGATTATCAGTTAGTATGTTGAAAAGGATGGGATCATCAGTCAATATGTTGAAAAGCATATGATAGGGCTATCAGTTAGTATGTTGAAAAGGATGGGATCATCAGTCAATGTGTTGAAAAGCATGGGATTATCAGTTAGTATGTTTAAAAGCATGGGATTATCAGTTAGTATGTTGAAAAGGATGGGATCATCAGTCAATATGTTGAAAAGCATTGGATCGCATTCCAAAACTTTCAAATGCGACTGCGACTTCTAAGTCAGCATACATTAACAATAAAGAGAAAAAAATTGGGCATAAACATTTTCTCCAAACCCCCCCCCCAATTTTCCCCCTTCCCCCCCCCCCTCCCGCATAAGAGCCTACAATTTTCAAAAAAAAATGAATTCTTCATAACATCATTACTAGGGTACAAGCAGATAACATTTTTATAAGGGGGAGAGGCGGGGAACGGGAGGAGTGGGGGAGGGGGCAATCAGTGTTTTATGAAGCTCTGCCTTGTCAATCCAGCAATATATTGACACAGCTAACCAACCGATCCACCCGCAGGAATTTTTTTTGTGTACAGTCATTCATACGGTCAACAAACATATCAATTGAGACATTGCCTTTGGTGATCATGTTTCTATCTTCTCTCCCCCCCCCCCCCCCCCCCCCGCAATTTGCCTCAACATGTTTAACTGAAAATAGTTTAGAATGACACCCTGATACGGAGGGCATCGGGGACAGGGTGTCCTTCAGATATCTCTAAGATAAATTGTACCTTTACTTTAATCCAATGAAATGAAGCAAATGGTTGAACTAAGGAAATATCGCTACGTTCGGTATATTTGATGTTGTTCGTTTATTATTTTTTTACAGGTGTTTTTTTTTTTCTCGCAACTTTAGAAGTTTAAACACTTACTCACGTACGTATGACACCCTCGATTGCTGTTTTACCCCCCCCCCCCAAGACTCTCAGAAACTTTTTGAAAAGATGACCCTGGTGCGTTTATCAACTGGAGCGAATTCAATCTATGTATGGCAACGGGTGCCATAATCCCTAATGGATGCACCCTGCCCCCCTCCCAAGGCGAAATGTTACCTTCCCTAAGGGGTTCAAATTTTCGGAAAGAAACACTGATTTATGCCAAACGGCACCCTTTGATTTTGAAATCATCCCACACAAAAATGTGCTCCTCCTGTTTTCGCTCGGTAGCCTCCGGCGCCTTCGCTTTCTGCCCGCCTATCCGAAACAAAATTAAAGTGTCGTCACTTTAAAAAAAAAAAAGAACAACAACATCGGATGTTAGTATTTAAGATGATTTTCTCGGACTGACAAATATATTAATTTCCTTTAATTGTNGGGGGGGGGGGGGGGTGGGGGGAGGGAACAGCTGGAGCCAAATGCATTTCCTCAGCTGGTCCCCATTATGCCTGATTTTGGTGCTGCCTGATGGTGTAGCTAAAGTAAGCGCCGCCCTGGGAGGGGGGGGCAAATTCTTGTGACTCCCCCTTCCAAGATAAAAATCAGCAATAGGCCTAAAATGCCGCCCCTCTTTAAAATGAAAAATGGCCCCCGAGTGAATCCCCCAACCCCTTAACCCACCCTTCCTTCGCCCCTGGCACTGCCACCCATAAACATGCATCTTAAATGACCCCTCTCCCCCCACCATCAAACCCCCTCCCACCACCAACACCAACCCCGGGGAAAAAATTTGTCTGAAAGCAACACATTCTTCTTGGAATGCAGTTTCGTTGGTGAAAGACTCTTCTAAGGCGAGTTGATTGAAAGTCTGAAGGATACTGGGTACAGCCTCTTATAGCATGGCGTCTTTTGATTTCGCCCGAAACGCTATATTCACAGCCCCTGTCCTTTGTGTCACTGGCGTTAACAAGCGCAGCGCTATTTTCTTTGAGTCGACTGCATTCACGTGTTTGGCTTGAGTGTTACGACCTATTTGCTTCCATTCAGCTTCCCACTCTCCCCCCACCCCCGTATGGCGTCACTGAAGCTATTGGTAGAAGTTTATTTCTTTAAGGCTGTGGGGGGGGGGGGGGGGTAATGGTAAATTCACCTATTCGCACTCAAGGTGTAACATGTACAAGTAGAACGTCTGTATTTTATTTATAACCTAAGTGGACCCTCCCCGCCAAGTCAACCTTCCAAGAGTAACAGCGGTTCTCAAAACATAAGACGTTCCGGTATAAAAAAAAAATTTGATTGACGCTCAATCACCTCATAAAAATGAAAGCCACTTTTTATTACTTGCATATATGGTGTTATAGGAAAAAATTATCTTGTGAGATCGATTTAGAGCAGTGGTTCTCAACCTTTCTAAAGCCGCGACCCTTAAATACAGTTCCTCATGTTGTGGCGACCCCCAAACACAAATTTATTTTCGTTGATACTTTATTACCGTCGAGTATGTGTTCTCATGGGGTTTTAGGCGACCCCTGTGAAAAGGTCGTGCGACCCCTGTGAAAAGGTCGTGCGACCCCTGTGAAAAGGTCGTGCGACCCCCAAAAGGGTCGCGCGACCCACAGGTTGAGAACCGCTGATGTAGAGGCATTAGCCTGATTGTGTCTCGTTAATGATTGCCCCAACTCGTTTGTTTAACTTTATATGAAAGCGTGTCTTTAAACATAGATTCTGGGATGTATCAAGTATGATGATATCTTATCATGTTTCTTCAGTTTCAGTTACACTGTCACTAGCGCTGACCCGGGTGCTGACCCGGACACCCGGCGATCCCGAGGTCTAAACTCTCAGGAAATACCCGGACTCAGCTAATGAAAAGGAACCGGGTTCAGTGGTTTAAACAAATATTTGCACTTTTTTGTTTTTACATCATTTTTTGTTTGTTTGGTACTTTGGTATAAGGGCAATGAAAATGACCACTAACACGTGACCACTAACACGTGACCACTAACACGTGACCACTACACCTCATGCATATCGCGCAGCTCCTTTCCGTATTTGATTTTTTTTTTTTTAAACAATGTTTATGGGTTAGGGTCGGGTCCGGATTCAGAACGTTTGATGCCCTTACAACTTAGACGCTTTTGGTTACGTCACGTTTGAACTAACTCAGTGTATTAAAAACATCAAGAAATGGAAACGGTAAAATAAGACTTTGAAGGGTTTAAACGGAACTTGCCCTTAAGATAGAATTGAAAGGAATGGTTATATTTTGTTAGCTTCCTTTAGGATGGGATGTCTGTATTTGGTCATCTTCAGTTAGAAGTGAATGCTTATATTTTGTTAGCTTCCTTTAGGATGGGATGTCTGTATTTGGTCATCTTCAGTTAGAAGTCAATGCTTATATTTTGTTAGCTTCCTTTAGGATGGGATGTCTGTATTTGGTCATCTTCAGTTAGAAGTGAATGCTTATATTTTGTTAGCTTCCTTTAGGATGGGATGTCTGTATTTGGTCATCTTCAGTTAGAAGTCAATGCTTATATTTTGTTAGCTTCC
>CAXITT010000582.1:480575-492463 GCA_964033795.1 Lymnaea stagnalis | reverse complement strand
AAATTTAAAAAAAAAAAAAAAAAAAAAAAAGCTACACATTTGACTTCAAGATTAGCCAGGTACAAACTCGCTTAACGCAACAGGAGCCGGGGGGGGGGGATGTCTTAAATAAACCTCAATTCTTCAGAATTCTCACTGTCGTGACTTTCCTGGGCACCGGCGGTGATAGCATGGTAAAAAACAAAACAATGTCAGTGAACTAGCAAATGCATCTTCATAAATATGTTTGTGTCCCCACCAAAAGTGCTTGTGCTCTTCTACCTTTGGCATTAACTTTTACCATGTTACAAAATGATTCATTGGTTTGCACCGGTGAACTGGTAAACCCATCAGCAACCTTATCAAACAACATCATGACTAAATGTAAATGCAATGTAAACTGTTGAGGGGGGCCTTGGTGTTAAATATTGTAAATTTGTTAAAGTGTCTTGTGTTAAATTTTGTAAATTTGTTGTAGTGTCTGGTGTTAATTTTTTTTAAATTGGTTTTAGTGTCTGGAGTTAAATATTGTAAATTTGTTGAAGTGTCTAGTGTTTTAAATAATGTATATTTGTTAAAGTGTCTCCTGTTAAATATTGTAAATTTGTTTTAGTGTCTTGTGTTAAATATTGTAAATTTGTTGAAGATTCTGGTGTTAAATATTGTTAATTTGTTGAGGGGGCTCGATGTTAAATATTGTAAATTTGTTGAAGATTCTGGTGTTAAATATGGTTAATTTGTTGAAGTGTCTGGTGTTAAATATTGTAAATTGGTTGAGGGGGTCCGATGTTAAATATTCTAAATTGGTTCTCCTGTCGCTTTATTAAACCAGGATGATCGGACAACTTTAAAAAAAATCATTAATTTTGTTTTTAATGAAAAATACATTCAAAAAAATAAAATGTAAACAAACATTTTTGTATAGGAAGACCAAGGCAGCAATGAATATCAGCAAAGTCCCTTCTACCCTCATGCAGTACTCTGTTACCCTCATGCATCCCCCTGTTACCTTCATGCACTACCCTGTTACCCTCATGCACTACCCTGTTACCCTCATGCACTACCCTGTTACCCTCATGCACTACCCTGTTAACCTCATGCACTACCCTGTTACCCTCATGCACTACCCTGTTACCCTCATGCACCCCCCTGCTACCCTCATGCACCACCCTGTTACCCTCATGCACCCCCATGTTACCCTCATGCACCCCCCTGCTACCCTCATGCACCACCCTGTTACCCTCATGCACCGCCCCACTTCTGGGTAAAAAAAAAACCTTCCTGAAAGATTTTATTTGATAAATCCCCATTGGCCATGGCCAGCAGAATCTAAATGATCTTCACCCAGACCCAGCGATTCAAAGTACACCTGACGTTAACTATACAAACTTTTAGCAATACAATGCAGACATGTCCCCGTGGACTGGCAAGGAACAGGTGAATTCTAGAAATGCCTCTTAATCTGAATAAATTGGTTCCCAACGGGAAATAATCGCTGTGCTTTTTTGTTTAAAGGGGGAAAACCCTCAACAGACGACTAAACGCGTTTGCCGGCCTTTGCTTTTCTTGTTCTCGTACATAGTATAGAACCTGTGGGCCCTTTTAGTCTTCTTCTCTCTCTCTCTCTCTTTAAGACTCCAGCGCTCCCAAAATCGATTACAGCAATGTACGTCAGGTAACTAATGTAAACAAACTCACCCATTCACATGGAACGAAGAAGAATCACGGTTTAAGAAAAACAACAACATTAACACCCCCAACAACAATAAGACCCCCAACACAACAACACCCCCAACAACAATAAGACCCCCAACACAACAACACCCCCAACAACAATAACACCCCCAACAACAATAACACCCCAACAATTATAACAGTAGTAGTTCAATCCGTACGTTGAAGAATTTTTCAGTTGGTTTTTTTTTTTTTACAAGCTCTTAGTTGTAAAAATCCTTTTTTTTTCATCTTTTGTTTCTTCATGGCGTCACACTAGTGTTTGGTTTATTTACAGGATCGCATACGTGTAAGATGTGGGGAGGGATGGATGGTGTGACATATTCTGTCATTGCAATGACAGGTTTGTGGGGGGGGGGAGGGGATGGGGAAGAAGATGATTGGTTGTGAATTGCAATGGGTGAGAGATGGAGAAGGCCTGCTGTGCCAAATAGTGTGGACGGGGAGACGTGTGTGTGTGCAGAAAAGTGTGTGGGTGGGTGTGAGAGAGAGAGAGAGAGAGTGAGTGGGAAAGGGGGGGGGGTGGGGTAAATGATTGAATCAAGATTTGGCAAGAAGATGGACGGGGGGCGAAAATTGGAAAATAACCAAATATAACACAACATGTATAGTGTATAGCAGGGGAGAGAAAATCGTGTGACCTTCAACGTGTGGCCGAACGGAAGAGGAAATTCCGCCATGTTGCTTGCTTGACTAGGCAGCTTTTGTGAGCCTGGATTGTTTATCACGGGGGACCCATTCCATTCACTCAATAAAAAACCATTGTATCACATTTAAATCGTGATTGTGTGACCCCCCCCCACCCCCGCACCCCCCCCAAACCAACCACCCGTGATTGTAGATTGTGGTGCGTATGCACGCTGACGTCATGGTTGGATACTGCACTTGAAGTGTCCCAACAGATGACCTAAGACTAAAATAGTAACAGACAGATATCAAACAGCACCGCTGGCGTCGAAAGTCCAATCTAAGTCAGTGGTTCTCAACCTTCCTAATCCCGCCAACCTTTAATACAGTTTCTCATATTGTGGTGACCACCCCCCCCCCCCCAACCCAACTATAAAATTAGTTTCGTTGCTACTTCATAAATATGTATTTTCCGATGGTCTTAGGCGACCTGTGCGAAAGAGTCGTTCTACACCCCCCCCCCCAAAGGGTTCGTGACCCACAGGTTGAGAACTGCAGCTCTAATTGATGCATATTCACTTTAAAAAAAAAAAAAAAACACATCAAATAAAAACCACAGGTCACATTGACTTTTTTAAAATTAGCCAATAAGTAGGTCAGGTGGACGTGGTGAAGAATAATTAGTTTTTAATTTTTTTTCTTCTAAATTTTAACGACGAAATCGCCACGGTCCCTAAAATTACAAAGAATACCAACACTGAAACTTAAACGCTTACATTCTTGGGAGCGTTAACAACCCAACCACAGAGTTTATTTTGTAATGCTATTTATTAAATTTCAAAAAAGAAACGAAAAAACAAAAAAAAAAATTAAATAATGAACCGTTTTCGAAAAAAAAAAAAAACAGAAAAAAGAAAAAGAGGTTTCCCACTGGATTATTGTAGCGTGCCGGGCTCAAGAAGGACCTCCGGGCAATAAAATGTATCTTAATGAGACACGACCTTAGAGCTCGCTCCAGTCAGTGTGGCATCTTGGTTGGGGGGGGGGAGGGGGGAGGATTAACGCAGATAAGGAAAAGGTGTCAGTGGCTGGAAGTAAGTAGGGCACTGGCAGGCCAATTTACCGGCCAAACTTAACAAGTGAGACCCGCCCCCCCCCCCCAACTTTTCCCTTTCAAAACAAACCAAGAAAATAATTGTCAGCTGAGCTATCAAGATCTACATTGATAAGACTAAAGATTTTTTTTTTATAGAGGCAACAAATATAACATTTAACACACAGTGCGACACAGGCCAATGTAATAACTGTGGCCATGGAATAATTGGCAGAGTGGGCTTTGTTATATTTCTATACAAGTAGATTTCATTAAATCTCATATACTTTATACCAAGTTTTCACTAAATTTCGTGTTCTATAAACTATTTACTAAACATTGATGCTCCTAAATTATATTATTTTCATTAACAAAGAGAATTAAATTGTTTTCTTTAAATAATAATTTCTTTATGGGATTTCCACATATGCCATAGCCATGTCTTTACAGGATCTACAAATATGCCACAACAATTTCTTTATGGGTTCTCCACATATGCCATAACAATGTATATATGGGATCCCCCACATCCGTACCTCAATTGACTTATATTTTATACACAAGTACCAGGATTGCTCTGATAACCTGAACACCACCACCCACCCCACTCCACCCCTCACCCCCTCCGCCCCGACATTGGCCCCGAGTGGATTTATAACAAACCTACCTTGTTTACTTAAGACGAGATTAGGGTTCCATTCATGCTGCCAACTGGTCACTGAAGTGGTCAGCTCTGCGGCGATGAAGGCCAGTACAATGACAGTGCACATATTCCACATGGTGAATTGACCGATGGATGTCGCGGCCGATTGTGACGTGTGAAGGTAATCCTATCGGGCAACTTTTGCTCCTCTGAGCAGTGATAATCCTTTCGGGGAGCTAGCTTCCTTGAGTTATTCTAAGCAATGATAATCCTAGTCTCCAACTAAGTGATTCTGAGGAGGAAAAAATACAAATAAATGGGTAACTATTTCAAGAAGAACAGATATTTCCTTACTGCTTTTTCTTGTTCAAACTAAAATAATTAAGTGGGGTACCACCCATTGCCTATGCCAAAAACAAAATCAAAGACATGGGAAAAAAAAAACAAAGCTCTGCGTTGAGACTAGAAGAGGAGTATCACATAAAGAGGGCCGAGTAGGAATTAATTCTCAGTTTGGTCAGATTTCTAATCCACTTGTCGAGATACGCTAAAGCAGCATTTCTTAATCTGTGGGTCGCGACCCCTTAAAAAAAGGGGGGGGGGATCTAACGACCCTTTCACAGGGGTCGCCTGAGACCATAGGAAAACAGATATACTCTACAGTTATGAAGTAACAACGAAAATAATTTTGTGGTTGGCGGTCGCCACAACATGAGGAACTGTATTAAAGGGTCGCGGCATTAGGAAGACTGAGAGCCACTACGCTTAAGTTTCTTAACAACACATTAAGTAAAATATACAAGTCAGCGGGTTTGCTATATTTTTTTTTTTTTAAATAATGAAATGGTTTGCTTAATAATTTTGTTAAAATATACAAAAGAAGCACAGTGGGAGGGAAAAACAAGAACTTACTTCCGTCTTAAACAGAATCTAAGACTTAATCATGTCAAACTTTAAGCTATCAACATTTTATGTTGGGTGAGAAATGCTACAACGGCGGCCGTTTTCTCAATCGCAGCTCAGACGGTGTAAGATGCACGACATGTGTAAAAATACATTTCAGCAAGTATTATAAACTCGGTTCGAAGATAGCCTGAAATCAGTTTTAAGAATGCTGTCTTTACTTCATTTCCCCAGAGTTGACCATTATTTTTGTTTCCTTTCAAATTTTACATGGCCATTATAAACAATTTTATTTAGGTCTTCCCAGCGGAAAAAAAAAGAAAAAAAATATATATTTATGGATATAAAAATAAGAGTACCTTAAACCGAGAAGATTGATTCTATAAA
Organism: Lymnaea stagnalis; assembly: GCA_964033795.1. Classification (NCBI taxonomy): domain Eukaryota; kingdom Metazoa; phylum Mollusca; class Gastropoda; family Lymnaeidae; genus Lymnaea; species Lymnaea stagnalis. Next base: position 487,097 of record CAXITT010000582.1, on the reverse strand, counting down.
GGTATGTAATATCATATGAGCAACTCCATCGGCAGATTCTTCAAGTGTGACAACACGAGAGTCCCCACCGCGAGATCACGGTTGGGTTATCCAACCCGCCAGCGTGTATATATATAATACCGTGCAGCCTGAAATTCCACGCATTACGTCCCCCGTCCACGGCCGAGTGATTCCTTTTATCTTGTCTGACTCTCTTCAAACATCCCATCTCCCGATATTCACTGCCTCTAAAAAAAACCTCTAGAGTAGTAAACCTTGTTTTGTAATAAAGGACGAATGTGTGGTGGGGAGAAGGGGGGGGCAGTCTGAAGTAGCCCAACCTTTCCTCGCCAGCAAGGACGGAAAGAATACATTTATAATGTAGTCATAAAAATGTTAATTTTTTTTAACAGAGGATTTATAGCCACCTCCATAGAGACAGGGGACGCCGTCGTGGTGCTCTGTTAGTGTGGTCGTCGGGTAGAGGTTGGGGGGTGGGGGGGATGGAGCGACTTAATGCGCCAACAACGGAGCCCGTCATGGATGAGCGAGCACCGAGAAGCAGTGCAACTGCCCCGTTGTGCAGCGTGTGCAAGTCCTGTCCCATGTATCGGTAGAGTCCTTTTAATGGCCGACGGCAGATGGTCTGGTTAGAGACGAGGTGCACGTGGTGGGTAATGGGGAAAAATGGTGTAAGATTGTGGGCACGTGATGTGGGTAAGGCGGTGGGAACTTGATGTGGGTAAGATTGTGGGCATGTGATTTGGGCACGTGATTTTGGTAATAATGCGGGCACATGATGTTGGTAAGATTGTGGGTACGTAATTGAGGGTAGGATTGTGTGGGGAACATGTACATGATGTGGGGAAAGATTGTAAAAATACATATCACTGTGAACACATGACATATGGATGCATTTTGGGCCATGGAATGGGGAGAAGTAGGTTTGCATGGAGAAGTATGGTTTAACATGGTATTTGGAAAGAGTCTGGCTCGTTGGAAGTGCGGGATTGTGCCACTATTGCGAGTGGAAGATTGTGTCACTGTTGCGAGTGGAAGATTGTGTCACTATTGCGAGTGGAAGATTTTATCACTATTGCGAGTGGAAGATTGTGTCACTATTGCGAGTGGAAGATTGTGTCACGATTGCGAGTGGAAGATTGTGTCACTATTGCGAGTGGATGATTGTGTCACTATTACGAGTAGATGATGTGTCACTATTACGAGTGGATGATTGTGTCACTATTGCGAGTGGATGATTGTGTCACTGTTGCGAGTGGAAGATTCTCGTAGGTGCAATGGCGTAGTGAAGAGCACAGTCACATTTGTATGGTGCAGGCGGCCACTTCGGACAAACACTTTTGGAAAGTGCAGTTGTGGAATTTTGAAGAAAAAAAAAACCCTACACGGCTCGTAAAAGACAAACGCTTTTTTATATTTTTTTTAAGGAGACCTACTGGGGTCTCATAAATATAGTGTCTAAAATTATTTTTATCACCAAGCTCAAGGTATGTATATAGAACATATATAGAACATATATAGAACAGTCAAATCGTATTGATTTTTTTTTTAGAGCCACTACTTTTTGAACCGTAAACTGTTTGTAAAATACAACTGTAAAGGTTAACATCCAAATGAGCAGTGGACTCAAATTTTTTTTTTTTTTAAATTGTGATCTCCGATCATTGAATTAAAATTACAATTGACTAATTAGAGCTCCACTTATTCAAGAAAGGTTTCAGCAGAGAGTTCATAAAATCTACTGCCCACTAAGGTTTCATACAATGTACAGCCCACTGTAGTCACTAGTACATGCAGATGTTACTAAACTTTAATCTGTAAGGCGTAACATCTAAAAAGTGATGCTGTGAGACCAGGACAGAGCTGGTGGCGTTGGTTTGTTCAACTCAGGTCTTCATCTATTTGAGGCTGAGACGAGGATTAGGTCAGCCCACGAAAGTCTGTGGTGAGGCTGACGGGTTCTTCGGGCCCCTAGACCTGAAATGGGTGGCTAATATAATATTGGAAAAAGGGGGGGGGTGGGCGAAACGGGTGTCGGTTTTAATTTCAGTTTCCTTTCCCATCATATATATATATATATTTGAAATCACCGAATACACGTATTTAGAAACGTGGATAACGATGAACCACTCTGAAATGGGTGGCTAATATAATATTGGAAAAAGGGGGGGGGGTGGGCGAAACGGGTGTCGGTTTTAATTTCAGTTTCCTTTCCCATCATATATATATATATTTGAAATCACCGAATACACGTATTTAGAAACGTGGATAACGATGAACCACAATTTTAATTATTTGTGTTATAAGACATGTCACGTGTGTGAACACTAATTGCGTCACCCCTTTTTGTAAGAATATCTAACGTGATCCATTCTTCTGTATTTAAACTGTTTCCAGAACCAAACCCCCCATGTGTTGACAGTGTAAGGGACAATATACCGATGGGAATTGGGATGGTCACAGGTGATCTAATAAACGGCGATGTGTCACTCGACTGAATGATGTGTTGTGTTGAAACTTAAGAGACACGAGTGTGTTGGTAACGTATAAAAAGATAGCTACACCCACGCAAGAAGATTTCCCTAATCTACACCATTGCGTTATTCAGTCACAACACAGCCTACAGGTAAAAATCTGAGCTCAACGGGAACTACCGTGACAAATGTTTCCACTGACACAATATGCCTGACCATCCCCACCTGTCTTCAAGTTCAAGGTTCATGCCATGTGTTTGTGACTTTAAAACCAAAAGTTTTTTTTTTTAATTTATTTTTTTTTTTTTAAGAATCGTATCTTAGTCTTACTTAAGTAACATTAGTCTTACTTAAGTAACTTAATTGTTTGTGACGCATGTTAGGTTGTTGTTTTTTTTTCTTTCCGTAATTGTAATTGGTTTTCAGTGTAATTATTATTGTTATTATTTTTTAAATCCATAGTCAGAATTTACCGCTTTGTTTGTTTTAAAGATCAAGAGGTAGATTTTATCACCGATAACTTATCACTATTACGTCACTCACTATTTGGGTAAATGTTCAGATTAAAATCACTATAATCATAGGCCCTAAATTAAATAATAAACTTTAACCGACTCATTTTTTATTATTAGAAGTGGGGGAAAGTGCGAGGAAAAGAAACATTCAATATTTAAGACCAATAGCCCACGAAGAGAGAGAGAGAGAGAGAGAGAGAGAGAGAGAGAGAGACAGAGAGAGACAGAGAGAGGGAGGGAGGGAGATCAAAGACCATGTTAATAGAAATATTATTCTATTAACAGTACAGACTAATTGCCAATAGCCCATGAAGAGAGAGAGAGATTTGGGGTGGGGGTGGGGGCAAAGGCAATGTTAATATAGAACAATCATTTTGTTATGTAGGAATGGTCTTTGTCTTTGGGATTTTTAACCTAAAACGGTTGATATCGAAAAGAACAACTAAGAATATATTACTATAACTATAAAGATTACTTACAAATTGGTGTTTGATATTTCAAAGGTAACTTTTAAAGTATCGTTAACACTACTTTCTTATGGTAATTTATAGATTGATCACGAACGGAAACAAACGGACGAACTTCCAATATATGTTTTAAATCAAACTTGCGAGAAGTCCACATTTTTAAATACGATTGTTCAGGCAAAATGTAATCAGTAAACCACACTCCACGCCATTTAAAGCCGAAAGACGGTAGCGCCAGAATCCTGTTTTTACTTCAATTATTACTACCGACGCTACTACTGACTCCACGACATACAGGCTTTTGAGAGGGATCCGCGTCAAGCAAGACGCGGCTCAGAAAACAGCCACACAACACACACGGATCCCTTAACTTTTCACCGACCTTACCTGTATGAGTTCAGCCTACACTAGAGCCCTGCATTTTCTCAAGGCTACGCGTGAAGAAAACATAATAATCCACAGAGAAAGCACACCAAGCTGTAAGTAATTGGTGAGCTCTTCCACCAACAAGACGTAAGCAGTGGCAACACCCAATTAGTGGGAACAGCCTGTGATCAAAACACACACAAGACGTAAAAGGTCGTATCTCCACGACACTAAAACTTCCCGAACTAGACCCGCCGACCAAGCAAGCAATCACAGAATTTTTAAGGCCTCTCCAGCAATCACAGCGGCCCTTACTTTTACTACAGTGTGTGTGTGCTGGCGTTGCTTCAATAAACTCCGGCACTTAACCTTGTTTGAACGGTTGAAAGAATCAGTCCCAGGTGTGTAGTTTTATCGTCGCTATCCAAGAATGTGTTACACAAATATTGTCACTCGCTTATAACAGTCGTACAATGTAAAAATATTGTGTCCAGATGTTGCGATCAAAACTTTCAGAAACTCCCGTAGTGTGTGTATATTTTTTTCCTTCTCTCCCCCTCACCTTTTCGTTTGTAAACTCGGTCGCTGGTTTGAAATCGTTGGCTCAGCCAGCGAGGAAGAGAGGCTGTTGTGAAGAGAGCACGCGGTGTTCTGATTGGTCGAGATGTTCTGTAGGAATATTCATGGCGACCCCGTGACGAAACGTCCACAGGTGAAAATTACTGCAGACCTTTACTTACCCCCCTCCCCTTCCTTACTTATTCGGCTCCCCACCCCCCACCCCCCACCATCATCACACACGCTAAAAGTTGGTCGTTGTATTTTTTTCTTTCTATAATCAAACTTTTTTTTTTTGTTATCATTTTTATGAATAGGAACGTGCATTTAACGACGTAGACCAACAAACACCATGACGTCCATGAGGACCGACTTCAGCGAAGCGGTCGGATAAGCATTTTGATTAGGTATCTTGTCTATCTACTCTATATCGGCTACTAAACCTTAAAACAGGTTCCAGGTACGAATAAGTTATTCGGAGCAAAACATCACGCACACACACACACACAAATAGCTCGGCTTAGTTGAAATCAAGGGTTAATTCAAAAGAGTTGTTTACGATTTAGCTTAAAAAAATACGCTTTATAAACTAGTGCTAAGCAACTAAGCGACTTAATGCTAAGCAACAATACAAATAGAAACCCAGTGTCCTAATAGTTAAACTTTGCATACATTGTTTGAAAACAAAAGTAAACAGTGGTATTTGAAAAAGAGCGCAAACAGTCCTTGAAAACAAGTAAACAGTCCTTAAAAAGAACGTAAACAGTCCTTGAAAACAACGTAAACAGTTCTTTTAAACAACTTAAACAGTCCTTGAAAACAAGTAAACAGTTCTTGAAAACAACGCAAACAGTCCTTGAAAATAACGCAAACAGTCCTTGAAAACAACGTAAACAGTGCTTGAAAACAAGTAAACAGTCTTAAAAAACAAAGTAAACAGTCTTGGAAAAGAACGTAAACAGTCTTTGAAAACAACGTAAACAGTCCTTGAAAACAATGCAAAACATCGCTTGAAAATAGTACAAAAAGTGCTTGAAAACCTACCCTGATGTTCTTTCTTTTTTTTTCCTGCCTTTTAAAAATATTTTTGTATCAATAATTAAGGCTTATAAAAATATTTGTTTTAAAGAAGAAGCATTTCAAGCCAGAGGGAGAACTGAGCATAAGACACGCCTTAATCCATAGATTAAATAATAGGGCTTTAAAAAAAAAACAACCACAAAAAGTCTCGTCGTCGCTATGTAAATGAACGAGTTGAACCAATAAATGACAAGTGACATGTAGACCAGAACAGCGGTCCTGCAACTGTGTCACACTGCCTTTAAATTATCATTAATTAGCTAATCAGTATAGTCACCAAGAACGGAGTTCATTGATGGCTGATTTCTATGCCACAGAAAATACTCTAGATGTCTCGTTTAAAGTCTTATTATCATGAAATGCTGTCTTTGTTGATATTTGTATTGATTTATGTGCTGAAAATGAATATGCAAAATATATATATATTTTTTTTAATCCATTTATTTAGATGAAGAAAAGAATCTTATCTTGTCTTATCTTATCTTGGCTTATCTTGTTACATTTTTTTATAGGAAGTGCTCTGAGATGAGATTTTTAAATAGACAACGAAATACAATTATACAGATAGGATCCAGAAAAAAAATTATGAATGAGAGAAGTAAAAATCTTGACCCACCCCCAGGGCGACACCGACCTGAGCGACGCCCCTGGATATATCTATTCAGTTGTAAGACTGTACTGATCACAATGGAGGGGACTAACCAAAATCTAGTTTCTTTCGTGTGGAGAGGTTTAACTAAAAAGACGAGTCTACCTCAGGCTTAATGCTCACGGACATGCCACCTGATCGGCCTCGATTAGGGCACGAGTGCTCGTCTGCAGATCACTGGAAGATGGCGGTCTGTGAAAAGATGAGGAAAGACGGGGAAAAGGGCAGCGAGTGGGATGTGTGGTGGGGGACGACAAGGTCACAAAAGAGAGGGGGGGGGGGCGGCTGTGATAGTGAGTCGTAAAAGCCTGCAGTGAAATTGAACAATTCTCATCTTACCTTCCGTAAACCAAACATTAGTCGTAAGACTCTTCTTTTTTTTTTTTTTTTTGCATTTTGTGGGCAGTTTCTTT
>CAXITT010000582.1:424292-437148 GCA_964033795.1 Lymnaea stagnalis | reverse complement strand
CAAATACACAGACAGGTGCGTATTTTAATTAATTATTGAATTTTTAAGCCTTTTTTTTTAAAGTTGATACTTTATGGGGAAGTAAAGGCACATGCCTCATTTTAGCAATATCTGGATGGTGGATGGTTTTTGAACAAGTTTTTGTTTATCAATGAAAGTTTAACAGTTGTATCTTTTCTTTCTTTTTTTTTTTTTTTTTAATCAGTGTTCATTATGTTTCCCTATGTGTTTAGTTTCGTCTTAATATAGCACATTTCCTTTCTCATGTACGCCTGAAACTAACGCTAAGAGAGAAAGTTTTGGTACAGTGCTGCATTTGCAGAGCATGCATAGCATATATATAGAATTATACACCCGGACGAATTTTGTTTCAACCCAAGTCTCACAGACCCATACGAACACCCGTATTCTAATCATCTCATTTCTTAGCATCCCCTGAAATACTTTTTCGCACCCCGTGTCTGGGGAACCCTGCTCTAAATAATGGCGTCTTATGTTTAGTTCGTCAATGAAATATCAACTATGTAAAAAAATAAACCGACTCTTTGAAAGTAATCTCATTATTATTTAATTTATGTTACAATGGGGGTCGCGTCTAACAATTCGAGAGTTGGGAAATTCAGCCAGCCCTTGAAAGTACCTGGCAATAGACTTACATAAGTTGTTCACCTTTAACCGACCGTTTTAAATGAAGACGAGGCCCATTTTACGTGTCTGCTCGGACAAAGACGGGAATCAGGGACGGGCGAAGGGAAACAACACACGATATTTACTTGATTTCTGTAACCATGACACCCCAGAATGCACTGTGGATCTTCTCCCTTATTTTCCCCAGGGATCCCCCCCCCCCCCAGCTTGCTCGCCATGACATTTTAGCTCACTGTTGATGGTCACATTTGTGACTTGTATGTTATCACATAAATTAGGAGGTCAAATTGTATTTGCTTGCTGACAGGTTAGGGAGGTACGTTGGCGGATCTAGGCAAAAATGTCAGGGGTCGTGGAAAATAAATCAACAACCGATAACAAATATTGGGATTTATATTTAACAACATTGTTGCAGAATGAACAAACTCATTGGTGCTTTTAATGATCTTGCCATGGAATGATTGTTTGTCTTTGACAGTGTGTGTATGCTTTTGTTTTTGTTTGTTTTTTTAATTGCGGGGGATGGGTGGGGGTGGGGTGGGGTGGGGTAGGGTGAGGTAGGGTGAGGTAGGGTGGGGTAGGGTCTATAGGATTATAATTTAAAGACCGGCAGGTAGGGTGCAAGACTGTCTGTAGGCCTTGTGTTTAAAGGCTGGCAGGTAGGGTGTAGGACTGTCCGTAGGCCTAGTGTTTAAAGGCTGGCAGGTAGGGTGCAGGTAGGGTGTAGGAATGTCTGTAGGCCTTGTGTTTAAAGGCTGGCAGGTAGGGTGTAGAACTGTCTGTAGGCCTAGTGTTTATGGAAAATGAGAAGTTAACCCTTTTTTTTTGGGGGGGGGGGTAATACTTGGCCCCACTGGGTATTTTCTCAAAATATCCGGACCCAGTGTAAAATAAAAACTGCACTCCGTTAAGCCCCGGCTATGATTATTATTATGATTATTTTAATTCTTTTTTTTTTAATTTTTTTTTTTTTTTTTGGTAACATTTCCAAATTTTACGAAATTGCCATGGAACTCGTCTTTGTACCAATGGAAACGTAAGATAAGATAAGATAAAATAATATAGATAAGATAGAATTCTTTCATTGATCCAAATAAAGAGAAAATCTGTTTGATTAAATCGCTCATATTTATTTTCAGCACATAAATAAAAATGCATATTAAAAACTAGACAACATTTTATGATTGTAGCGATTTCAACGCAAGACATCTAAAGTACTTCTCTAACGTAGACATTAGCCATCAATTAATTTTCCATTAGCGACAACACTGACTTAATTAGTCATCAGTTAGATTAGGTAACCGATGGTAGGGAGTCCCGGTACATTCTTGTACCTACAAAACACGTTGTGTATACATTTACTTGAGCAGTAGATTACAACATGTCCCGGTGACCTACCGCTGTATAGGTCACAGGGAAAGAAGATGCAATATACATTTTACGCTGAGTTTGACAACGTATGTAGTTTGATAAGATCAATTGTACACAACATACAGGCACACATGCTGACGTTGGCATCTGTACGTTCGGTGGTGACATTTAAATTATTCGGACATAAGATATGAAGATGTTTAACCTGTGTTAATCTGAGTTCGTTATTATTCTAACATTGCAGTGGTTGGTTTCACCATAATTATCTGAAAATATTTACCCCAGATTCAGCGGCGTAGCTAGTGCTGGTGCCGACCGAGGCGGGCCATGCATTTTGCTTCTCCATTCCTTGAAAAACGCCCTGAGGTGGCCGAAAATGCCACCCCCTCAATATAAGGCCAAAAAAAAAAAAAGGGGCAACCATGGGCGGACCGGCCCCTCCACCTTCACCATAATTAACTGAAAATATTTACCCCGGATTCAGCGGCGTAGCTAGTGCTGGGGCCGACCGAGGCGGGCCATGCATTTTGCTTCTCCATTCCTTGAAAAACGCCCTGAGGTGGCCGAAAATGCCACCCCCTCAATATAAGGCCAAAAAAAAAAAAAGGTGCAGCCATGGGCGGACCGTCCCCTCCACCATCCCGTCCTTCCTACGCCACTGCCCGGAGTTTTTTTTTGCAGGGATTTGCCTAACCAAGCTCACGGAGGTCATGCACTCTAGCACTGTGTCAAAAATGGAACCGAGGCTAGGGCGAGCTGTCACAATGGTCTTAAGATGTCTTGACGTCCTCATTTCTCGCTCTCTTTTTTTTCCCTGACAAGACATCACCACTCACACGCACACAGTTTCAAAGCTAGGGTCAGTGTCGCCTGGGGTGGGCCAAGGTTTTTCCGCCCCCAATTCCACGGAAAAACGAAGTCTGAATTTTGCCGAATATGAAGGGAGGGAATTCCACCCGGGGTGAACTGCCCGTTCCACCCACCCTTCCAACGTCACTGCCCGTACGTAGACTTACGTGTCAAATAGCGGTCATTAAAAAAAAATTGCCTAACCGATCTGATCGGCGTAAAATATTACTAGAGTCAGCGATGCTCCTCCTTTGAACAACCGATTATTTTTAAAAAAAGTAAATTAATGGGGTTTCACAAAATTCTGGAACTTAAATTAAGACTTTTGTAAGCAGCGTTGGGAATAATCTGGGCTAGAGTAAGATTTATCAATGGCCATGAACAGTCTAGAACAAGGCTCTTAAACTTTTTTTTTTAAAATACGTTGAACATATTTGCCCATCATTAAGAAGGCCACCAGACCCTTTCTAAGAGTTAAGTTTTATCGAATGTACGACTAACTAAAATAACAAAAGGAAATGCACCTTACAGATCCCCTGACCCCTTTTATTACCCCCACCCCCCAAGTGTTACGTGGACCACTGGTTACGAGCTCCTTTTCTAGGACCACGCGTGTAAGAATTAATGATTTAACATGCATTAAAATGTTTGTTTGTTTGTTTTTTTTTAAAATATTCACCAACACTACGATGTTAGGCTTTCCCAAGTAATTCAGCATTCCTTTGAGAAACGAATCCCCCTTGTTGGCAGTGTATAGCAGTGGTCCCCAAATGGCGGTCCGTGGACCTTCACCGGTCCGCATGCCCTAACGCTGCCGGTCTCCATAACGTACATATTTATTGTCAAATAGAAATAAAAATATAAAAATAAATCATGCGCCGGTCCCTGGTAAAATTTCGAAACTTGTTCACCGATCCGCCAAACTTAAAAGTTTGGGAACCACTTGTATAAGAGTGTCGCCTAGTGTGTCGTCTCGTGTGTCGCCTAGTGTGCCGATGGCGTCGTACGTTGTTGTGTTTTGATGGTGCCCATGGCGCCGAGACCTGACCCCCCCCCCCTCTTCCGTTCGTGTTGCCGAGAAAACGTTGTCACTTTAATTATTTACAGCTTGTCCCATGTAGATGATTTGTCACATTAGAGAATTTGCCACACCATTTCAGCCCGTGACAATGAGATGACTTGCGACATTCAGAGATCGTGTCACTGTTGTGACCTTGTCACACGCTCTGCCATCAAGTGATGTTGAACCACTACTGACGACAACAATAAAAAAAAAATGTCTATAATAATAATGATAATGTTCTTACCGGGTCAGTCACCCTTGAAGCTAGAGTTAAAGTAACAAAGTTATTTATTTTTTTACGACGGTGGCACATAAAGCATGTAGCTATTTAGGGCGCGAGGCTATACCCTATTGACACTGACTGACAAAATAGAGGTTCTCAATCGTTTTAAAAAATAAATAAATTTAGGAGGGGCCTGGAGAGAAGAGTTATCCCAGAATGGCTTTTGGCATGTTGGTATATATAATGAGTTTTATGAATGGGTAAAAAATGACGTCTGCCTCGCATTCAATGATTGACTTATTTGCTCACCAATACAACCAATCAATCGATACCAGAGGCGTAGCGGGGGGGGGGGGCAGCCGGGGACAGATGTCCCCGGGCGCAAGCTAGTTAGGGGCGCCAAAATGTGATTTGATATTATATTATTGGTAAAAATAATGGGTTTGAGAGTTGAAAAGAAAAGAAAAGAGGGCGCTTTAAAATGGATCTTGTCCCCGGGCGCGAATCTTGTCCCCGGGCGCCAAACACCCTCGCTACGCCACTGATCGATACAACAATCAATAAAAACTTGTCCAAAATATATTCTGTTACTAACAAAAAATTATCCAAAATACACGATCAAATAGCTTAACATGGATTAGATATAAACTCTTACTTAGTTAATTAAAAAAAAAAAAAAATATGTTTTGTTAGTTTCAGTTCTTGCAGATCAATTAAAAATATTCATAATATATATGAGTTGTTCACACAGTCTTAGCAGCGAGGAACGATCATTCCAGAATCAATTGTTTTTATTTTTACAACACACCAATATTACAAGTAATAATAATCATTTCGGATTACCAGTAAGTAACAGGAATTGCGTTTTCTCTTAAGCTTGAATTTTTATGTATTTATTTTGTTGTTTGTTTGTTTGTTTGTTTTGTTTGTTGTTTTTTTGGTTGTATTTTAATAACTTAAAAATCTTTTTTTTTTTCGTAGGCCTTTTTGAAGAAAGAAGAAAAAAATAATTTTAAAAAAAAACATATTTTATTTTTATCATGAAAATGTGCCATTTTCCTGAAAAACTCCCATTAAAAAATCTGATAACCCTAATGACATTTAAAAAAAAAAATGTTTTTCTTACTGACCACGCGCTTCAACAAATGTCTGGAGAATCGCTGTATGCTTGCACGTGACTGTCAGCAGTGGATAAAATGGCGTGAATAAAAGAAAATAGGTTAGAGCTATTTGAAAAGAATAAACACAATGGTAAATAGGTTGCTTTGCGGCGTAGCTGACAAGGTCAACACTTGAATGAGGAACGCAAGTAGACGTTGCCGACCCTTTGAGGGCCGTGGTCTTGGTGTCCTGTCTTCCGTAAGAACGCTAGTATGTCTGGAATGTCGTACAGAACACAGAAGTGGTGTCTGCTTAAAAGGCCACTAATAAAATTAAGCAACCGAAAAAAAAAAGCATTGAGAGATAAAGACACAATTATTGTGAAATCATTTAAGCCCGGAGGTAAAGCCTGGATGTTACGCCCAGGGCCGTTGAGAGGCCAAAGCAACCCATTAAATCACTCGGGGGCCCCGCCCACATGGTGCCCCACCCCCCAATGGCGGAACTTGCACCTGTAGAATTGCTATGATAATGATTAAAACAACAACTTCGATGATAATTATATTAAGGAAACCATTAATAATGATAAATATTATTTAATAATAGTGTAGGAGCCACCATAGGAAGCCAATGGACTGATTGTGGAGCTAGAGGCAATAAGGAAATCTATACGATCTGGTAACGACCATTAGAGTAGAGCGAGATAAGATGTTCCAACATTGGGCCCCTGTTAGTAAAAGCCTTCGATGACAAGGACTGATCCAGTTGGGGGACAAGACGTTTAGGGAAAGTTCCAGAATAAAGTTCCATTGAATCTTAGTATAGAGCGAAGATATCATTTAATTCTTTCTCGTCCTATAGTATCTCCATATCCTTAGTTCAGTTACGGCTATCGCTTCATTGAAGATTTCGAAAAGAAAGACTATAGAAACTATTTTTAAAAAAAAAATAATAATAATAAATTTAAAACATAAAAGAAACATTAAGAAAAAAATAGAAAAAAAAAGAAACGAAAGAATGTGAGCTTAAGCTGAAGACGAGTGCATTGTACATTGCCACAGAAATACGGGCTCAGGCAATGGATACATTGCATTGTTGATGATGGGCCTTGTCAAAAAGAGCAGCTCAATCACATGGGGGTAAATGGATTGCAACTAAAAAGATTTTCAACAAGATTTTTGTTTGAATGACAGTAGTGAGTCATTTCACACGAAACTAATACTGTAGTTATATTGCATTTTTAAGTTCAGAAATTTATTAATATTATTATCCTTTAAAAAAAAAAAATCTTTATAATCCAGGGAAGCAACTTACAACAATAATTTATTTTTTATTTAGGTTACTTCCCTTCAAATACCAATCTTCTCAGTCAATTAAAAAAAAAAAAAAAAAAACCAACATATTTTGGTCTTGTTACAATCTATTGGTGTTATGAGAGTGCTATTTTGGTTGTTTGTTTGTTTTTTTTTTTCTGTACACTTTCAGATGGATTTAATAGCAGAAAATGCGCTGTAAGCTCCTGAATACCAATAATCATTGCATTAAACTTTGATTCAAATACGATTAATCATTTCAAACAGATGTAGTTTTCACTGAGATTTAAGGGATGCAATGGTATCACCATTGATATGTTACACAACTTCAATGATCGTCCACTGAGTTGGGAGGCTCAATCTGTTAGAGGTTCAATTTTTATTACGTGGTTTTTGCTTTGTCTTCTTTCAGGTGAAGAAGCCTTATATTTCCTGTGGTATTAAACGACACATGACTAGGCCTGCTAAAACTAACTTGTATTCCGCCGTCTCTATTGGTTAGAGAGAGTAGATGAAGGAGAGAAATAAGAATACACGACCCCCCCCTCCCCCAAAGTAAATTATGCAATGGAGGAAAAGATCTTATTCACTTTTTTATTTTATTTCTTAAATGCTATTGTTTTTTTTTTGTATTTTTACTTTTATAAATATACCTTTTCAATGAGATAGAAAACATATCTTTTACGGCCACGAAACCGAATGACTGGATAAAACAAACCATGATGCAATCCATCCAACAACGTCACGTGCACCCCACCTCCCTTTTCTCATCCAAACCAATCCCCATTTTCCAAGCCACGGATATCAAGATTGAATAAACGTACCATATTTTCTTAAGAATCTAAACTTACAAGAACGTCCTCTTAGAAGAGCCATTGTATTATTTGATACTCGATGGCCCTTCAGATAACAGTCTCTTATCACGTTTCTTGTGGCCAGTGCTTCCAAACATTGTATGCCAACGTGTGATCATGAGGAAATCGGGGGGAGACTTGTTATACGTAGTGGACATTTTGAGAGTTATCCGGACATTTGTCCGAGGGACATTTGACAGAGGGACAATTTCAGAGAAACATTTGTCTGATGGACATTTGCCGGAGGGACATTTGGCACAGGGACATTTGACCGAGGGACATTCGTCAGAGGGACATTTATTTGACAGAGGGGACTTTTGAGCAACAGTTGGCTTCAAAACTGTTCTATTAACTGCCAGATCCGTGTAAAAAAATTTCTTGCATGGCAAATTTACGCACGCACTCAATCGTTTCTGGTACAATGCATATTAACAGACATCCCGTGCACAGCAACCACAGAATCAGCGCGTGCAATGTGGGGTGTCGTAAAGTATTACTATTGCCAAGACGTCATTAAAAAAACAACAACCTAAAACAGTTATGATGCCACCCTAACAGATTCAACATCGCCCCCCGATGCGAAGCATTGCTTCAGTTGACATTCATTGCACTTCTCTCCTTGTGACGTGCACTGCATGGGTTGACTCACCATTTCAAAGAATGCCCGTTCACACGCCTGGAGAGATGACAACACTTTCATTTTCACACGAACATCTCGAGATATTTTGATCTGCTGAAATGTACGCAGGGTCCCAACACCGTCTGTTCAGATGGACACGTGACTTTCGGGTGATGAAGTCAATTACTGTCAGCGAAAACCAAAGGGTCACGGTCTCCGGTTCAGAGGTTCTTGAGTTTTAGTTCCATGTACTCTGTCTCTAGGGACGTTAATGACCTAAGATAACAGTTGATTGCAGACTTGAAACGCTTGAAGAAGACTTTTTTTTTTTTATGCCTTGGTGACCCATTAAATCTTAGCAATGACCCCCCAGTGGCGTAGGAATGGTGGGCGGTACGCCCCTGTCGGCACTTTTTTCTTTGTATAGGGTTGGGCGGCATTTTCGGCGCAAAAGACGCAAAGCATAATTTAATTTTACCATCAATTACTGCTCATTATTATGAGATATTGGAATTCTAATTGGCTAAATTCTATGCAGTGTATTTAATCTTTTATTCTGATCCAGTTTTTTTAAAAAAGGGAAAGGAGGAAAGTAGGGGAAAAAAAACAACGAGCCGTCAACTAGGGGATGCTCAACGCAAGACGTAAACGTCAAAACACGTATACGATAGCCCCCTCCCCCCCTCCTCCCCTACATTACTGTGAACGTCAAAACACTTATACGATAGCACACCTCAGCCCCTCAACCTCCTATTTCACTGCAATACATATTAAAACTAGTGCTTCATGTCGTTAAATAAACTAGGGCAGTCAGAATAAAAATTAAAAAAAACAATAAGTGGACGAATGATCTCATGAGGGCCATTGTGTTCTGACACACTTGGCGGTCGTTCAGATAACAGCTTTTAACCCGCGCTTCTTGTGACCATGCAGTGCTTCCCAATATTTCTAATTTAAAAAAAACAAAAACCGGAACATTTATTTTTCAAAAATAAATAAAATAGGGTATTGAATTGATTGTCACTTAGTTTATTATTTTATAGTGTATTGGACAAGGTACCCTAACAGTTTAGCAGACGAACACCTGCGCCAATGCGCTTATATATCTACAGCATGTAAATAAAATTACTGCTGGCAAAATAACAATTATCGCAAAAATTACTCTTGTCTGTTATGTAGGCTATAGATATCAGAACATTTTACACAGTCGTTCTTGTCTCACTAAGTACAGTCGTTCCTGTCTCACTAAGTAAAATCGTTCTGTCTCACTAAGTACAGTCGTTCCTGTCTCACTAAGTACAGTCGTTCCTGTCTCACTAAGTACAGTCGTTCCTGTCTCACTAAGTAAAATCGTTCTGTCTCACTAAGTACAGTCGTTCTTGTCTCACTAAGTACAGTCGTTCACTGAGGAAAGTCGTCAAGACCAGTGAATCACAGACGAAATGTTTTAAAACCCCATAAAATTCGCCACGACTTTAGATAGTTTCGGTAAAAAATTTAAGAAAATCTGTCGCGGAGAAGGTACTACGGAACGTGGCAGACTCAGCATTGCCTGGCTAGAAGCAGACATTCAGACGATAGACTCAGCGTTGACTGATTTGAAGCAGACATTCAGAAGATAGACTCAGCGTTACCTGATTGGAAGCAGTCATTAAATAGATTACCATTTGTATTTCCCTATATACAACGTACTCAGTGCGGTTAAGTCCCTGGGGCTGGTGCCATCCAGTGCAACAAACGTATTGTTTGACCGCCTCCAGAATCCCCCCCCCCCCCATGGACATCCTTGGATTCTGCCGTCTCCATTGACACCCTAGAATATGGTGGCACCCTGCTCTGGTTGCACTGGTGCCATCCAGTGCAACAAACGGATTGTTTGCCCCCCTCCAGAATCCCCCCCCCCCCATGGACATCCTTGGATTCTGCCGTCTCCATTGACACCCTAGAATATGGTGGCACCCTGCTCTGGTTGCACCATGCTCTGGCTGCACCCTGCTATGGTGGCATCCTGCTACGGTGGCACCCTGCTATGGTAGCACCCTGCTCTGGCTGCACCCTGATATGGTGGCACCCTGCTATAGAGGCACCCTGCTATGGTGGCACACTGCTCTGGCTGAAACCGGGATTTCTCTTTAACTACGATCGGAAATGAAGCCAAAACGAGTGTCCACTGTCGGGATTGTAACTTTCCATTTGGTTTCAATCCCATCTGAGAGTGTCAGCCACAGCGGTCGGCACCCCTATCAACCTCTTGTGACGCTTTTGTTCGAGTGACTCAACATTTCAAAGTATTCACGTTCACACGCCTAGATAGATAACAATTCTTTATTCCCCATGTCACGCATAAGTTTTGTCCGCGCCCTTGCAGCAACGTTCGCACGTGACTTTCAGACGCTGAATGAAATTACTGTCAGTGAGACCAAGGGTCCTAACCACAGGTGAAATTTTTTTATCTCCTGGCGACCCCATAAAATTTATCCATGGACTCCTCCATGAAGGTTCCCTTGGGCTTTAGTTTGAGAACATCTGCTCTTGTGGGTATGATTAGGTCAGAATAAATGATGTGGGACGTTGTCAGGCGCATATCCACTGTTTGGTATACAGCATGATGACCGCGTTCCTCGTCTCTGCCACATGTGTGGAGCGGTCATGTGCACTTAGCGACAACATTATCAATATTCAGTATCCCCCCCCACCCCCCTAAAAACACACTTTTGTTTTCTTTCAATAGTAGAATCTACTTCAAGAAACTTATTTCATTGAACTACATTTAGCGATTTTGCCATGGGGAGAAAGATATAATAATCTCTATATATACCTTTTAAAGATAAAGTACGGTGCCTTACAATTTAAATAGACCAATGCGGTTCAAATAAAATAAAAATTTACTTTTCTCACAACTTATCGCCTCGACAAGGTTATTAACGTTGCTGTTGATGAAAGCTCATTACTGGTTTATTCGCCATGGGTGAACTCGATGGTTCAAACGAACCATGTATTCAGAGTTCGACCTGTACAGTGAAACCACCCCTAAAAACAAAGTTTGTCGTACATAGCCTTTATTTATGTTACTGCCAAAGCCCAGAAGTTCGGCCATTTCCCGAATTGGCCAGCCATTTCGCACTTTGGCCGTGGCGTGTGGCCAATGTCCGATGTACTGAAAATTACCAGTGTATATGCCGCTTTGGCCGGCCACTTACCAAAGTGCCCGGAAATCCCTGGCCAATATTCGATGTGCTGATGCAAGACTAATAACAATGCGAACAGATTATGTGTAGTGTGTGAAAAGAGTGTTATTCAGCCCATTCTTGTGGATGGATCCTGCGATTAGATGTCCACGCAATTTAGAGATTAAGTAATGAAGCACACGAAGTGTATGGATGGAAATTTACTTGCAGTCTATTTCATAATCTTGCAAAGCGGGCCTTTCGGGTATGTGACCTGTGCCCTCGCATAGCGCGCCGTGGTTTTAGGGGTGCCTGGGGCGCCCAGTAAATATTTAAATTCCTTTAGTTTATTATAGTGAAGTGTTAATCTCGAGCCCGGGGTCGAGAAACGGTATTCTAACTTTTCGTGCATTCGCTTTTTCGTACAATGAGTTTTCATACAATGAAAGTTGCATTCTCAATGTGGATACTAACACTGGGGTTGGGACCAACCGAGAGGGCGTGGAAATTAGGGAAGGGGGCGCCGAACGGGTGCTTCTCGCAGGGGCGAAAGTATACTCAAGTTCGGCGTTGGTTACATTCTTTCTGACAACATATCTCTCAATAATCATATTTCTCACATCTGTCGCTCTGCTTGACTATTTTAACTCTCTTCTATCAGGTTCACCAACAAAATTTCATTAAAAAAACTCATCTGCTAGGTTAGTTCTAAAAGCAAAGAAACGCGATCCCTCGATGCTATTGCACTATCAAGTGCTTCACAAATCATTGCAATTGTAAACATGACAAACTGCTGTGTAATTTGAAATATCATAAAAGATCATCTTGTGGTAACAAGTGATGATAGAGATTGATAATTGACTATAATAAAATAATGTGACTGGCTTTGGTAATTTTAATAGTACTTAAAACCAATATAAGGCGATGATCATGACGGTATCCTAATACCCAAAATCTGCTCATAATACTTTTCTTCCAACTTTGGCCGATCGCCCCATGCCATTTCGCAAACTGGCCGGCGAAATCCTGAAAACAAGAAAGTATCCGATATTGGCCGGTCAATGTGAGGCGATATTGGCCATTTCGCGATTTGGCCGGCCCGTTCCCACTTTGGCCAATTTCGGACTTTGGGCGTAACATATACATCTATATAATTACATGGTTTATCATTTATGTGATTGTAGCAAATGATAGTTTGGTATGGCGGTGGTTTTTATCAAACTTAGGGCACGTAAACTTAGGGAATAAATATATATTTGAACCTAAATACGTCACAAATACATAGCACATAGCAATAGCTACACAATTAATCTCCACGCCAAAAAGCGCAACCATTGAACAAGTCATCAGCATTCTCCCCACCTTGAAAAACAGGGAAAATTGAATTTTTTGGGGTGGAGGGTGGGCTGAAAATTGGATAGAATGTATTGTCATAGGCAACAAGTCTATGTGCCAAATTTTAGATCGAGAGGATGACGGGAAATGGGTCAACAAGCCTTCCGAAGAGTTTGCCACACACTCAGAAACACACGGGAAAAAAGCGAAGTTAGTATAAAGGATTTAAACATAATTTCCTATTAAAAATAAAATAAAAAAAAAAAAAAAACCACAGCCAACAACAGCAAAGCCCTTAGTGTGTTTAGTTTTA